>ML831274.1:18692-29375 GCA_009831015.1 Picea engelmannii
AAGCAAACAGGTACAGCTAAAGCATACATTGATGAATTTTAGAGGTTGGCAGTGATGGTGCAAGATATGTCCCCGACCAGGCTCATGATGCTTTTCACAGAAGGGTTGATGGAACCCTTGAAGGGTTGGGTAAAGGCCTTCAACCCTACCAGCCTACAAGAGGCCATTTGGAAGACGAGGGATTTGGGTCTAGCCGCTAAACCTAAATTCATACCCAAACCACCTCTCAACAATGGTGGAAGAGATCAAAGGCCTCCAATAAACCAGGGAGGACGTGACCCTAAGGGTTTTGACAGGGGCCGTGGTAGAATAGATGACAACACTAGGAGAGAACTGAGGAGGAAGCAACTCTGCTTCACATGCAAGGAACCATGGAATCCATCACACAAGTGCATGGGATGTGGTCAGGTGCACTACATTGAGGTCACTTTAGACAACGAAGAGGAAGATGAGATTGGCCAGATACAGAACATGGAGGAAGAAACCATTGAGGCAGTAGACGAGGAACAAATCACAGGACATGATAGTATGGCCACCTTGGCATCTATCAGTGGGGTACCCAAGTATAACACCTTCCGAATGAGGGGGGTTTTGCAGGGTCAAAGAGTTTCGTTCTTGATTGATGGAGGAGCTTCCCACAACTTCATTGATGCCACATTATTGAAGAGGAGGCACATACCCACAATAGAGTTTGAAGGATTCAAAGTGGAGGTTGCAGGAGGAAGCACTATGCCCTGTGACAGATATATCCCGGGCATGAAGCTTACCTTTGGTAGGCACGAGCTGATACAGGACGTCTATGTCATGGACCTTCCGGACACCAACATCATCCTAGGAGTTCAGTGGCTCAACACATTGGGGCCTATCACCACCAACTACAAAACCATGGAAATGTCATTCACAGAGGAGGGTGGACGAAAGGTAGTGCTTCGGGGCATGACAGGGAATGCTGCAAAGGTAGTCACGGCCAAGAGGATGGAGGCCATCTTTCGGAGGGATGAGATAGTATATGCAGCCGAATGCAGGGTTGTGACACAGATGGATGAACGGGGCAAGGTTCACTACACTCCAGAGGTCAAGGAAATCCTTGAAAGACACCACAAGGTGTTTGGGCCTATTCCTCCGGGGGTTCCACCAGATAGAGGATTTGAGCACATTATTGATCTAGAGGAAGGGGCCAAACCAGTTATCACCACACCATACAGACATCCCAAGAAGTACAAAGACGAGATAGAGAAGGCCATCAAGGAACTTCTGGACATGGGGCACATCAGGCCCAGCAATAGCCCTTTTGCTTCTTCAGTCGTGCTGGTGAAGAAAAAGGATGGCACTATGAAGGTGTGCATTGACTTCAGGGCCTTGAATAAAAAGACCATCAAAAACAGGTACCCAATACCAAGGATTGATGAACTGTTGGACGAATTGCATGGGGCCGTCTACTTCACTAAGATTGACCTTCGTTCTGGCTATCATCAGATCAAGATGAGGGAGGAAGACATCTCAAAAACAACTTTCAGATGTCATTACGGCCATTATGAGTTTTTGGTGATGCCCTTTGGGTTAACCAATGCCCCTACGTTCCAATCATGTATGAACCATGTGTTCAATAAGCAGTTGAGGAAGCACCTGTTGGTATTCTTTGATGACTTGCTTATCTACAGCAAGACATGGGAGGAGCATCTTAGGCATTTGGACCAGATTTTGTCAATCATGGAGGAACAGTCGTTATATGCTAAGGAGTCCAAATGTGAGTTTGGAATGACGGAGGTCCTTTATCTAGGACACATTATCGGAGCAAAGGGGGTACAGGTACATCAGGAGAAAATTGAAGCCATCATGGAATGGCCTACTCCTAAGACACTCACAGAGTTGAGAGGATTTCTGGGAATGTGCACGTATTACAGGAAGTTTGTCAAGGATTTCTCTCAGCTATGTGCACCCTTGACTGATTTGACTAAGAAGGGAGCATTCAAGTGGGATGAGGAGGCTCAAATAACGATGGATAAGATGAAGAAGGTGATGAGTACGTGCCCAGTCTTAGCCCTTCCAGATTTCAGCCTCCCATTTACCTTGGAGTGTGATGCGTCCGGGGAAGGAATAGGGGCCGTACTGATGCAGAAGAGGCACCCTCTTACCTACGAGAGTCGAAAACTCAGAGGTCCTGAGATACTCTACAACATTTATGACAAAGAAATGCTAGCTATCATGCATGCACTAGCCAAATTCTGGCAATACTTGGTAGGAGCTCGGTTTGTGGTCAAGTCAAATCATAACAGTCTCAAATATCTATTGGAATAGAAGGACTTGAACGAGAGGCAACAAAAATGGGTAAGCAGAATACAGGCCTATGACTTTGACATTGAGTTTGTCAAAGGGAAGAACAATGTGGTGGCTGATGCCTTATCTAGGAGGCCATCCATCTTTGCCATAAAAGGGGTAACAGTTGACTAGAAAGACCATCTGGTGATGGAGTATGCAGAGGATCAGTTTGCGTGCCAGCTATTGGACGGGCAGGTACAAGATGAAGATTTCAAGGTTATAAATGACCTCATCTACTACAAAGACCGAATCTTCTTAGTTCCTGGATCGGCCTTCAAGGCTAAAGTATTGCAGGCGTGCCATGACTCACCAATGGCAGGACATCAGGGGATCAGCAAGACGTACAAGCAGGTGAGAGAAAGGTTCTCTTGGAAGGGTCTCAAGGAGGATGTGATTAAGCATGTCAAAGAGTGTACTACATGTCAGGCAAACAAGGATGAGCACACGCACCCAGCAGGACTATTGCAACCCTTGCCCATTCCAGAGCACAGGTGGGAAAGCATATCCATGGATTTCATCACGAGACTGCCAAAGACGCAAGGAAAGGACTGCATATTTGTAGTGGTGGACAGGTTAACAAAGTTTGCACATTTCTTCGCCATAGGTACCGACTTCAGTGCAGCACAGGTGGCCAAACTGTTCTTCAGGGAGATTTTCAGGTTGCACGGCCTACCCAAGACCATTGTTAGCGATAGAGATAGCAGGTTTATGAGTACTTTCTGGCAGGAGTTATTCAGGTTGGTTGGTACGGCCTTGACCCCGAGCACCAACTATCACCCTCGGACAGATGGACAGACAGAGATAGTCAACAAGTGGGTGGAGGGCTACCTCAGAAACTATGTGGCAGAGCAACAGAAATCATGGCCCAGATGGTTTCATCTAGGAGAGTATTGCTACAACACCACCTGGCATATGTCCATTGGCATGTCACCATTCCGAGCCTTGTATAGCTATGATCCTTTATCGTTTGTGGAGATTGCGTTCGGTGACAGTAGGGAACCTATTGTACAGGATTGGATATAGCAGAGCCAAGACATTCTCAGGGAACTGAAGGATCATCTACAGAGGGCACAAAACCAGCAGAAGGTCCAAGCAGACAAGCACCGAGTTGACCGTACTTTTGAGGTTGGCGACTTAGTCTATCTGAGGCTGCAACCATACAGGCAGGCTTCCATTAAAAGAAGCGGAGCAGAGAAACTGTAGCCACGTTTCTTTGGGCCCTACAAAGTCAATAGGAAGATAGGGGCTGTAGCTTATGAGCTTGAGCTTCCATAGGGCAACAAAATACACAACATCTTCCATGTCTCCTGTCTTAAGAAAGCCCTCGGCCAACACATCAAACCTATTGAAGTATTACCCCCCATGGACGAAGAGGGACAGCTTATTCTGATTCCGAAAGAGGTATTGGAAGTTCGAGAGAAGAGGCTCAGAAACCAAAGCATCAAGGAGTACCTGATCAGGTGGAAGGATTTACCCATTGAGGATGCCACTTGGGAAAAGGAGCACGTGGTTAGAGAAGCAGGTTTGGAATTGCTTGAGGACAAGCAATTTCAAGCAGGGGAGACTGTAATGTCCCCCACCTCTTAGAGAGGTGATGAGGAGACTCAGTGGCCTGGGCACCCCCACTAGGTCATAGTCTCACACTGAGGGGGAAGGTCAACTAGGCCAAAGTTATATTTTTAAGTTGACTTGAGAAAGAAAAGGGATAAAAGGAGTAAAAGATAACTCAACAGAGGAATAGAGGTTAACTCTAGGAGTTAACCTAACTCAACAGAGAATTAGAAGGAAAAAGTATAAGTAAGAGGCTGGGGCGCACCCATTATTCATTCTGGATTTGATATATTGCTTGTTATTGCTCTTGAGCATTCAGTTTGGGGGTTTGGCTGTACAAACCCTTGTGAGCAACTCAGTGTTGAAATATCCACTCACCTTGTTCCACAGCTTGGTCTCAGGGATGAAAGATTCCTCCACACCATTCTATTCCTAGCATATCTCCTTTTAGCTCTTCAGAAGATAGCAGGGCCGTACTGTTTTGGAGTTTCCAGCAAGGGCGCACCATAGCATTGAGAAGGGTTCGATCTAGCCAATTAGGAGGAGCGTTGGGCATTCTATCACTTGGGTTTTACTTGTAGGTGCTCCATCATCATCTTGAGGGCTTCTTCGAAGAGTTATCATCACTCAATTTTCATCTACAATCTGGGACAATTTGGAGGTTAGGAGGATGTCCCATTATTCTGTATTTCTCAGATCTAGAGAGATCTACTCAAGATCTGGATCTGAAACTTCTCCCACAAGGTTCTTATAGGTCGATCTACATTCTTGGAGAGTTTCACATCCTTTGGAGGTCTCTTTCTTCAAGGGCGAGTTGCCTAGGGTTTCAGCTATTCAAGAGGGCACAACTCCCTTAGAAGATCCAGGATTTGGAGAGGTTGGCATTGGACGTTGGGCTTGAGACTTCAGGAGGGAGATCCTACTTCCCTGATCTATCATCTTTCCGGGTTGGAGCTCACTTGGAGACTTCTTCCATCAGGGCCGAATTGTGGAGGGTTCCAGCCTTCTCTTGGAGCGTGGCATTCTTCAGCTGGAAGGTTTGGCATTCATATCTGCTTGTATTGATCTCTCATCCAGCCTTTGGAGGTTATTTTGTATCGGCAAAGCATTTTGTAGCAGCTCATATCTATTGTTTGTACGACCATCTGAGGATTGTGCCAGATCGGTTATCTATTGTATTGATTCCATATTGCTCATAATAAAAGGTTAGATCTTTTCTTGTGCTTCTATATCTTGAATGTATTGTGATCTTCATGTGTTGGATGAATCTTGTATGAATGCACTTAATAACTCAATAAAGAACTGCACATCAACAAATCAGTGGTAGTTAGTGATTCCAAGCGAAAAATTTGGCTTGGGATCATTACATAAATGATAGTAATGCAACAATGGAGTATACTCAACAAGATACAAGATCAACAACACAAGAAATAACCAAAAATACCTGAGATCTGGAATACATATATGAAAATAATGTATATGACTGATAAAGCCTCTGAGATACAAGGTAGATGAAGATCCGGGCTTCCAAAAGCTTCTCTGAGCTGTAGACCAAAGAACCCAGATGATCCAACTCAATCCCTAGTTGTCATGTGATGTCATCTCTCTGCATAATGCGCCCCTCCTAGCTGTAGAAGACCAATAATTCGGCCTCTATGAAGATGGCCTCCAAACCCTCTAGAAGAGATGCCAAACTGTAGATCGAGCCAGTGGAAACCTCCTGGTAGAGTCTCAGACTAAATGATGGAGATCTGACCCCCCAGATGAATGAATCCTTTATCTTCAGTGCGCCCTCCTGGCTGTAGAAGACCAATAATTCAGACTCTATGAAGATGGCCTCCAAACCCTCTAAGAAGTATTCCAAACTGTAGATTGAGCCACTAGAAACCCCATGGTGAAGTCTCGGGCTGAATGATGAAGATTTGACCCACCAAATGACTGAATCCTCAATCTGTAGTGCGCCCTCTTGCTCTCCAACTTGTGCCAAACTCCAAGAAATAATCTGACATAAAAACCTCCTCTGGAAAAGGCTAGGAAAGGCGCCCTAGGCCCTACAAAGAATACCCAGAAGTCCTTTTCTTTAGAATCCTTCTCCTCTTCCTAGATCGAGCTATTCTCCTTAAGGTGGTGCGCCCTCCTATTGGAAATCCCAAAGTGCTGCGCCCTAGCTCTCTCTGAACCTGTGACTGATGTAGAAACCACTTGTAACTGAGTAGATCTGATGTAGGATGGTGAGGGAGGAATCTTTCACCTTCGTGACCAAACTTGGATCAAGATAGGTGGGATCTTTCACCACTGAGTTGATCTCTAGGGTTTGTTAATTCAAAACCCTCAAAACCCCCAAGTGCATGGGCTCACTAGCAAGAAGCCAGATATCAAATGATAATCAACATAATTAGAGAATAGAAGCCCCTGTCTCTCTTTTATCCTCCCTGCTCACCTTGTCTCTTCAAGTGACTTTTACTTTATTTAATTATTAATTAATTAATTAAATCACTTTAATTAATTAGTAGCCGTTTTCCCTTAGGGTTTGGTGGTTGAAGCCTCGGTCTACTAACACTTCATCCATTAATTCCTCTTGTCTTTGGGTCTATCAATATCATCTTGCTCCTTTAATTCTTTCTGCTACTTGTTGACTCCATTTTCCCTTTGAAGACATTAGTCTAAGATCTCTCTTTCTTGAGTGTTTTGATCACAACTTTCAAACATCCAAATCTTTGAACAACTACTAACACCTTCTAACCCTAGTTTAGAATGACCTGCTAACCTTATTGTTGCTATTATTCATTTGAGTTATAGTCATACTTTGTGGCATTTAAAGCTTCTTTAAACAATTGAAAAGATTGACTAATGCATAGCCTTATTTGCTTCTGATGAATGTTGGTGTTATGATATTGATCATTCTTGCTCATTCTGAAGCTTATCTAAAGCATTTATTGTGAAGTATTGTCATATGATTATTACTTGCTATACATCTTTGTTTGCTTCATCAATATATTAGTCAATTTATTTTATTGAGAAAGTCTCTGATTATATGAAGTACTAACCAGCAAGTGCTCTTGCAAATACAGTTTTATGTTGCTTTGTTCTGGACAGGTACACTTCTGGTTTATCATTTCTTTATTGGCTATTTAGCCGGACTTTCTAATCGATGGTGACTTGTGAGAGGTGTTGACCGCCCATTTAGCATCGGTGGTCAACTCCATGTGCCATGAAGAGATGCATCATCAGATGCCATGTTGTCGAAGACTTTTGGTCCTACAGGGCAGTGTTTGGCCCCATCACTTATTTTTGCAATTGGAATTTCCACACCCCTGCATGGGTTAATAATGTAATAGGTCTACATGAGTCATGTCTAGGTCAGTTACCTTGGGATCAGTTCACTGGGAGAGTTCCTTTCACCGAGGGTTTTTTATTCTCAGGTTATCAGTTGGGCTTTTCAGCCTTACTGATTTCCCTTGAGTTTTTCCCTCACACTTGCATAAGTCCTCCAAAGTGGTGAACGACGTTCTAGTCGGCTTATGTTTTGGTAACTATATAGGAAAATCATTGTAAATGATCATGCAAGACATCTTAGAAAGTTTCACGGAATTCTGTTGAGTCTAGATTAGTTTTTTTTAATTAATTAATTTTTAATTAAATTTCCCTAAGTTTGGAGGTTTAATTATTTAATTAATTAATTATTTTTGAGCAATAATTGTAAAAATTGGATCCTTGGACTTTTGATAGGGGTATTCGTGCTCAAAATAAATGGAATAGCACCCCCTACATCCATGGACCAAGTTTCAGCTCAGTCGGACAACTTTAGCCATGGGTTTGTCCACTCGGAGTGTCAGTCAGCCTAAAACAACAATTTTAATTGCTAAAGTCCAAACATGGCAAGATGTAAAAATTGTAATAATGAGTTTAAGGATGTGAAATGGTGGAATAAAGGTTATAGAGAGCCTCCCTAAGTATAACATAACCCTCCCAACATTTTCCAACCTATTTTAACCCCTTACCCACCTTCTACACTCAAAAATCACACCCCCCTAGGGGGATTGACGTTTTTCCTTGGTGGAAGTTGTTGAGACTTATTTGGGGCCCCCTCTCATGATTTATGACTCCCTTTAACCCCCACATCACCTCCTAGGGTGATCCCACTCCCTTTTTCTCATTAATCCCCCTCCATTCCTTCATTTCCACCCTTTTTTTGCCCCCTCCAAGAGGAGTTACGCCCCCCTCTTGTAGAAACTCCACAAATGATTTTTTAAAAATTATTTGAGACCTCTCACCTTCCTTGGCATCAATCCCAAGGCCTCCCACACCTCTTTTCTTGATCCCAACACCTCCTACATTTTTCTACAACATAGATCTAGTTTTCAAACCCTAGATGGTGTGCCCTAGCCTTGAGATCTACTCATTTGCTTGGTGGTGGACACTTGGCTTAAATCCAAGAGAGGTAGGTTTGCCTCTCCAAGTATAAATAGATCTCATTTCTCACTCCCAACTCACCATATCTTGAGCTATTGTTATGCTACTTGATTTGTCTCTCTCTCTCTAGTCATTCATTCCATTTCATTTTCGTTCTATGCTCTAGGGTTTTGGAGTTTTCCTCTCCAAGACCATTTTTCTTGAGTAATATAATTTTGGAGAAGATTTGGAGGACAACAAGAGGAGTAAAGCGTATGCTTATTGTTCTTATGCATGGGAGGTAACATTGTTTTGATTGTTTTTAAATTCTTGCAACATTATATCTTAGGTAAAGTGTTATCTAAGTAGGCTTAATAGAGCGTATGCCTATTGGTTTATATATCTTGATGTTTGGGTTAAATAGAAGTGTCGTTTAATTGCAATACATCAACATATTATCTATTGTATGCTTGTGATTTGAAAGGATCTTGCAGGTTCATCTCTAGGGTTTCATTGGGAACTCCTTCTAGGAGAAGGGTCACTTGAAGCTCTCACATACTCCAACTCTCTAGATCTATTGCTCTTCTCTTAATATTGTTGTTCATTCATGTCATTTTCAGCTAGCATATAATTGTTTGGATAGGTCAAAAATCATATAAAATATATATATTTTCTTGTGGAAAGTTCTTGCCCCTAAAAAGGCAAGGGTTTCCTTAACTTTTCTTGGTTGTGTGTAGCCATCCTAGCAAGAAAAGCTTTCTGTTTTTGCAGGTATATCAGATCTGGTTGGAGGCTCTTGGCTGCCCCAAAGAGACACACACAACACTTCAAGACCCCAAAGAGTATTGGTTTACACGACTTGTCATATTCTAGTGTTTGGTTGAAAGGAGGAAGGAGCATGGTACTTGGCTGGTTCTTCCTCACAAAAAGTTCCAAGTTGATAAAACTTGGGAAGGGGTCTTCTGTGAGTCATCCTAGACTAGGATGCTTCAGACACTTGTGGCATCATTTCACCCATTGCATGGTTGGTTGTAACGTATCTCTAACCATTCCTTGTATTTTTAATTCTGTATTATTTGATTCATTATGTCAATATGTACTCAGAATTTTTTTTTCGGTATCATAGATTTCATTTGTTGTAAAATTATGATGTTGTACTTTACTTATTTCATTTTGTAAATGTTGTATATAGCATTCATTGATTTAATCATGTATAAATGTATTCTAATGTTAGTTATTAGTGTGCACTCTGGTGAGCACTCTATTTTGTAGGTGTTGGATTCTTGTATGCTCTCTGTCTCAAATGAGAAGATCGAACACGCGTCCCCATGTGGAGCCAGATGTTGACCACCCATTTAGCACCGGTGGTCAAATCCATGTGCCATGAAGAGATGCATCATTAGATGCCAATTTTTCGAAGACTTTTGGTGCTACAGGGCAGTGTTTGGCCCCAACACTTATTTTTGTAATTGGAATTTCCGCACCCTTGCGTGGGTTAATAATGTAATAGGTTTGCATGAGTTAGGTCTAGGTAGTTACCTTGGGATCGGTTCACTGGGAGAGTTCCTTTCACCGAGGGTTTTTTATCCTCAGGTTATCAGTTGGGATTTTCAGCCTTACTGATTTCCCTTGAGTTTTTCCCTCACACTTGCATAAGTCCTCCACAGTGGTGAATGACGTTCTAGTGGGATTATGTTTTGGTAACTATTTAGGGAAATCATTGTAAATGACCATGCAAGACATCTTAGAAATTTTCGCGGAATTCCGTTGAGTCTAGATTAGTTTTTTTTAATTAATTAATTTTTAATTAAATTTCCCTAAGTTTGGAGGTTTAATTATTTAATTATTTTTGAGCAATAATTGTAAAAACTGGATCCTTGGAATTTTGATAGGGGTATTTGTGCTCAAAAGAAATGGAATAGCACCCCCTACATCCATGGACCAAGTTTCAGCTCAGTCGGACAACTTTAGCCATGGGTTTGTCCACCCGGAGTGTCAGTTAGTCTAAAACAACAATTTTAATTGCTAAAGTCCAAACATGGCAAGATGTAAAAATTGTAATAATGAGTTTAAGGATGTGAAATGGTGGAGTAAAGGTTAGAGAGCCTCCCTAAGCATAACATAACCCTCCCAACCTTTTCCAACCTATTCTAACCCCTTACCCACCTTCTACACTCAAAAATCACGTCCCCCTAGGGGGATTGACGTTTTTCCTTGGTGGAGGTTGTTGTGATTTATTTGGGGGCCCCTCTCATGAGTTATGACTCCCTTTAACCCCCACATCACCTCCTAGGGTGATCCCACTCCATTTTTTTCATTAATCCCCCTCCATTCCTTTATTTCACCCTTTTTTTGCCCCCTCCAAGAGGAGTTACGCCCCCCTCTTCTAGAAACTCCACAAATGATTTTTTAAAAATTATT
>ML831274.1:39162-50429 GCA_009831015.1 Picea engelmannii
GACAAAGCTGGCTGAGAAGAAGAAAGATGGGCCCTCCAGGGCCATGCTCAAGTCGCTCCTGCTCTCGGTACTCCATGTCTAGGACCATGTGGGCCTCGAGACATGATCTCCTAGTTATCCCTAGATATCGGGGATAACAGTATCCATGCCATCATAAATCTCTCCTAGGAAAGGTTTGTCTGTGTTTGCATCTCGGAGAAGCTCAAATGCAGGTAATGTAAACTTGAGCAAGAATTCCACCTTGCTCCACCAATCGTTATAAATCAACACCCTCCGCACCATACTTCCTCTCTCTGAATTTGCCTATCTCCACTCAGCCCAAGTCACACCCACCACCATACTCATCAATGCACTTTTGACCTCAAGAAGGCGGCGCAACATGATGAAGTTTGAGGCACATCTTGTTTCAACAACTTTAAGCTACTCCAATTTGGAGTATTCTCGATACATTGCTTGAGACTGGAGGTGGTTGGTGATGAATTTAATGATCTCCCTAGCTTGCCCTTTGACCTCCTTAATCCATTCAGTTTTTGCCTCAATCTCTTCTAAAATGAGATTTAAATTATGGACAATGCAAGGAGTCCAAAAAATATGATGATATCTACTCCCAACAATCAATCCTACAGCTTTGGAAACGGGTGCATTATCTGTGATAACTTGCACCACATTTGTTGGCCCTCCTTGTTCAATAGCAGAAATTAAAATATCAACAATGAATTTGCTATCTTTTACCTCGCCAGAAAAATCTTCTGCTCTTAAGAACATCGCTCCTGTTGGTGATGATGCAATAACATTGACCAAGGGCCTCCGCTTTGTATCAGTCCATCCATCAGAGATAATGGAAACCCCTGTGCTGGTCCATCAGCTACGAACTGGTTTGAGAATATAATGAATCAATTCCCTCTCTTTCTGGAGCAACACTGCTCTGCGTTTTTCATAGTTTGGCCCCTTGAAACCTTGAGGAGCCTCGTTAATTGCCTCCATCATGTTAATGTTTAAGCCATTATTATAGTTCTTTGCATTTCAATAGATAACAATAGCATAATACAAGATCACCGAGAAATATACAATCACAAGAGACACAACATTTATCCTGGGAAACCCTCTAGGGGAAGAAAACCCAGCAAAACTTCCTTATTATAGATAGCCAATACAAGGCCAAGAGATAACTTAATCTAATACAGAAGATCCTCTCCCAAAGATGCGCCACTCTCTCTCCTTCTTCTTTAACCGCGGTTCCAAAACTTGTCTCTCAAAATGAGCAAGTGAGTTGTGTCTAAGTGAGGCGCTAGCCTCCTTATTTATACAAGACTAGCACATGTGAAGTGTCTCTTCACTGGCAGGGTCGACTTCTCAAACTGGGTGGTTATAACCACCTTTATTATATTTTGGGGCCTCTTGATATATTCTAGGGCCGACTTCTTCTTTTGCCTTTTACAATTACATTATGAACAATCCGCAAAAGGGGATTTGGTCCTTTTACAATAGCTGACATGATCAATCCACAATGGGGATTGATCCAGTGAATAATATATCAAATAATAATAAGAATACACTTTGTAGTTACATTATTTCAACACACCATATCCTTCCAATGGGGGGACCAAACCATATTAAATGGGATGCCGCATGAAAATATGGCCCTTTCCACTCTTGACTCTGTTTCTTCTCTCTTTTGATTGTTGAACATCTTCATCAATCTGTTGTCTGTAGCTACACCTCATCCTCCAGGGCCTTTGGATATCTCGTCCTCTTCCTTGCTTCACGAACAATCCTTGGCTCATTGCTAACACCCAAGGAAGGAGGATGCTTGCTAGTGCCATGTGTAATGTTCCTAACTTGGATAGTCTAGGAAACTTTTCTAATGTGTGTGTATAATTAATTGTTTACAGCATATAAATAAGCATTCAAATAATAATGGCAACAAAAAACTGCAACGCTTATATTATGAAATATCCTTGGAGTACAAATGTCGAATGCGGCTGAATAAAATGAATCACTCGGCTATATCAATGTCTAAAGGATCTTAGACGGAATACAATAGCAACTAAAAAAATAATACCCGATACCGAAGAATGCTGTGGAATGCAATGGATGAGATGAAGAACTATTGCGGATATGCCAGCTCGTACGACAACTGCTGCAAGTCTAGAAAGTTCTCCCTGGTGGCTATACCTCTCGAAAATGCATGGAAAATGTCCCAAACAATGCGCCCTGCTCTGGCTCACAGTCTTGGTGACTGTACGAACCTCAAATGGTGTATCTAGTCCCCAGATGGATCCCCCTAGGGGAAAATGCGCCCCCTCTACTTTGGAAAACTACGCCCTAGTGATTCCACCGTCAGAATCGGCTAATGTGTTTCTCAAACTGATCTCCTAGGTCTACTGTGAAATGCGTTGGAAGGATTTCCCCGGATCTGAACTAATGATCGCTCGGGAACCCCGAATGTGTCCTCCACAAGTGTCGCACTCCCAATATCCGGAAAGTGCGCCCCAGATGATTTCTCCGTCGGAATCTGACGAGGAACAAGGAAAAAGATGCACCTTGCCTTCCTCTAAACTGGGTCGGAGGGGAATCTCTAGACTCTCTCTGAAAGGGACAAGTCGATCCACTAAACCTCCTCAGAAGTTGCACCCTCACCTTGAATAAGTGCGCCCTTGCTGCTGGAACCTGTGTAAATGCTGCTGCAGAATGATGAAAGACTTGTGTGATCTTCCTGGTGACTAGGGTGTGTCTCTCAATGTAATGTCCCCCACCTCTTGATGAAGAGGTTTGGAAGACTTAGTGGTCTAGGTGTCCCCACTAGGCCATAGTCTCACACTGAGGGGAAGGGTCAACCAAACTAAGGTTATATTCTTAAGTTGACTTGACAAAAAGGTGAAAAAAGAATTAAAAGATAACTCAATGAAGAAATAGAAGAGTTGGAGGTTGAGTTAGGGTTAACTCTAGGAGTTAATGTAACTCAACAGGGAAATAGAAGAAAAAGTATAAAGAGAAGGCTAGGGCGCATCTCTTGGGCATTTTGGATTTTGGTAATTGCTTGTTATTTCTCTTGAGCATACAGTTTGAGGGTTTTGCTGTTACAAACCCTTGTGAACAACTCAGTGATGAAAGATCCACTCACCTTGTTCCAAGCTTGGTCTCGGGGATGAAATACTCCACCCACACCATTCTACATTCATCACAGATCCACCTATCGATTCAGGAGAGCAGCAGGGCCATACTGTTCAGGGATTTTCAGCAAGGGTGCACCATATCTTGAAGAAGAGTTCGATCCAGCCAATCAGGAGAGCCTGGGGGTATTCCAACACTTGGGTTCTATTTGCAGGTCCTTGACCATCATTTTGGAGGTTTTCTTGAAGAGTTATCACCATCAAATCTTCAGTTACAGATTGGGACGGCCTTGAGGCAAGGAGGACGTCTTGTGATTCAGTCTTTCTCAGATCTAGGGAGTTCTACCTAGAATCTGGACCTGAAACTTCTCCTAAGGGGTTATCATAGCCCGATCTATCATCCTAGAGAGTTTCAGGGGTTTTGGAGGTGTCCTTCCTTCAGAACGAATTATTGAGCTATTCAGGGCTCCAGGAGGGTGCAGATTGTATTAGGGTTTCAGCCATTGGAGGAGGAGGATTAAGTATTTGAGCTTCAGACTTCTGAGAGGATTGAGTATTTGAGCTTCAGACTTCCGGGAGGAGTTTCCCTGGACCCGATCTACATTTTGGTGGAGTTTGGCATGTTTTGGGAATCTCCTTCAGCTGGGCCGAAATATTGGTCCCTTATCATCCAGCAGGACGTACCAGCAGCCCAGGGGGGTTGGGCGTTCACTTGTTGTTGGCACCTTGGGTATTCACTTTGTATTCAACCTTTGGAGGCTTATTTTGTATTGTCAGGAGCATTTTGTAGTAGCTCATATCATTTATCTATTGGAGCCATTTGAGGACTATTCCAGATCTTCTCTATATTGTATCAGGTTCATGCTTTTTCATAATAAAGGTCAGATCTATGCTTGTGTTTTTCATATCTTGAGTATTGTTGTGATCTTGCATGAATTGGGTAGATCTTATATGAAACTTGTCTGAATAATTGAAACAAACCCTAAGGCCAAAACATCAATAGCCACTTGCACATCAAATAATCAATAAACACATCAGTGGTAGTTAGTGGTTTCAAGCAAAAAAAATTGGCTTGGGATCATTACAGTGGTATTAGAGCTCTGATCCTCTCAACCTGTGAGGATTAGCACATGCATAGGTACAATGGTATTTACATGGGAAGAAAGAAGAAATAGGCAAGTGAAACAGAGGCCGAAATGGAGGGTTCAGGTGAGGAAGGTGAACCCCAGGGCTTGGCCTACTTAGCAAGAGAATTCAATAAATCCAAAAACCAAACAGAAAGTAAATTTGTCATCCACCTACAGGAGAACTATGACATAACCCGCCGAGGACAAGCCGAAATTACTGAGACCTTGAAAAAGGTTGATGATAACTTAAGGAAGGTGGACGAGAACTAGACTAGGATAGTTGATCTATTGCTGCAGATAACTCATAAGGGGAAAGGTCCAGAGATCTATGAAAACAGAGAGACTGGTGGTTCACAGGGTGGAAACAGGTACAATCCAGAAAAGGCTCCCAGATATAACCCGGAGCAAATTCCCTATCATCAGTCTGAAGGGAGCCATGGAGGAGGCACCCCACATGGGCAAAGGGGTAGCAGGGATACTCCTAGATCATATTTACCCACGTTCACAGATGGACAGGCACAGCAGGAACAGGTGGATGATTTTCTGGAGCAGATGGTTCAGTGTACCAGGGAGTACCATGAGCTAGACTTGGGTATTCAAAGACAGATGTCCTTGGAGCAATACTGCCAGCTTAAGTTCAGAAATAAACCTAGGCTAAACCACAGGAGAAATTATGAGTTGGAATGAATGATGGGAAATATAGAGATCCCATACTTTGATGGTACTGCCAAGATGACAGCACAGGCATGGGTACAAAAGTTGGATACTTATCTACAGCTTAACCCCATGAGAGAGATGGAAGCCATCAAGTTTTCCACCATGTACTTGGATGGAAAAGCTCATGATTGGTGGTACCATGGATTGATCACACTAGGCCAGAGTCAGATCATGGCATACACAGACTTCACTCAGAGTCTCATTGACTGTTTTGATCAGGGGGATCAGGAGTTGCATTTCAGGGAGCTCACATAGCTCAGACAGACAGGTGCACCAGAGGTATACATTGAAGAATTTTAGAGGCTAGCTGTCGTGGTGCAAGACATCTCATCAACCAGACTTATGATGTTGTTTACTGAAGATTTGATGGAACCCTTCAAGGGTTGGGTGAAGGCTTTCAAGCCCACCAATCTACAGGATGCCATTTGGAGGACAAGGGACCTAGGACCAGTTGCCAAACCAAAATTTGTCCCTAGACCACCTCTTAACACCGGAGGAAGAGATCAAAGACCTCCTGTGAACCTAGGAGGACGTGACCCAAGGGGGTTTGACAGGGGTTGTGGCAGAATAGATGACAACACTAGGAGAGAACTGAGAAGGAAGCAACTTTGCTTCACATGCAAAGAACCATGGAACCCATCACACAAGTGCATGGGACCTGGCCAGGTACACTACATAGAGGTGACTTCAGACAATGAGGAGGAGGAAGATTATGGTCAAATACAGAACATAGAGGCCGAAACCACAAAGGCAGCAGAAGAAGAGATTCCAGAACAGGACAGTATGGCTGGGGGGAAGGCCACCTTGGCATCCATCAATGGGGTGCCCAAATTCAACACCTTCAGGATGAGGGGGGTCTTGCAGGGACAGAGAGTGTCTGTATTGATTGATGGGAGAGCCTCTCACAACTTCATTGATGCAACATTGTTGAAGAGGAGACATATACCCACGGTAGAATTTGAAGGGTTCAAGGTATAAGTGGCAGGTGGTAGCACTATGCCCTATGACAGGTACATTCTAGGTATGAAGCTCACCTTGGAAGGCATGAGCTAATACAGGACGTCTATGTGATGGACCTTCCAGACACTAACATCATCCTAGGAGTACAATGGCTTAGCACATTAGGGCCTATCACCACCAATTACAAGACCATGGAGATGTCTTTTGCAGAGGAGGGAGGACGAAAGCTAGTGCTCAGAGGCATGACAGGTAACTCTGCTAGGGTGGTTACGACCAAGAGGATGGAAGCTATCTTCAGGAGAGAGGAAATTGTGTATGTAGCTGAATGTAATA
The DNA here is from genome assembly GCA_009831015.1 of Picea engelmannii. Classification (NCBI taxonomy): domain Eukaryota; kingdom Viridiplantae; phylum Streptophyta; class Pinopsida; order Pinales; family Pinaceae; genus Picea; species Picea engelmannii. The sequence continues at coordinate 45,413 of ML831274.1, forward strand.
TTTCGGCACGTGTGGATGAGAAGGGTAAGGTGTACTACACCCCAGAGATCAAAGAGATCCTTGACAGGCACCACAAGGTGTTTGGGCCGATTCCTTCAGGGGTGCCACCAAACAGGGGGCTTGAACACATCATTGAACTAGAGGCAGGGGCTAAACCAGTCATCACCACACCATATAGGCATCCAAGGAAGTATAAAGACAAGATAGAGAAGGCCATCTGGGAGCTTCTAGACATGGGACACATCAGGCCAAGATCTAGCCCTTTTTCTTCTTCAGTAGTCTTGGTCAAAAAGAAGGATGGGACGATGTAGATGTGCATTGACTTTCGGGCCTTGAATAAAAAGAGGATCAAAAACAGGTACCCTATACCCAAGATTGATGAGTTGCTTGACGAACTGCATGGAGCTGTCTACTTCACAAAGATTGACCTTCGTTCGGGCTACCATCAAATCAAGATGAGGGAGGAGGATATCTCAAAAACAACTTTCAGGTGTCACTACGGCCATTATGAGTTCTTGGTAATGCCCTTCGGGTTAACCAATGCCCCAGCCACGTTTCAGTCTTGCATGAATCATGTGTTCAACAAACAGCTGAGGAAACACCTGCTAGTATTCTTTGATGACCTTCTCATTTACAGCAAGATGTGGGAGGAACACCTTCGGCATGTGGACCAAATCCTGTCAATCATGGAGGAACAGTCACTGTACGCTAAGGAATCCAAGTCTGAGTTTGGGATGACAAAGGTACTCTACTTGGGACACATCATAGGAGCAAAGGGGGTATAGGTACATCAGGAGAAAATAACAGCCATTGTGGAGTGGCCTACTCCTAAGACACTCACAGAGTTAAGGGGATTCCTAGGCATATGCACGTACTACAGGAAATTTGTCAAGGGATTTTCTCAACTGTGTGCACCCTTGACCGATTTAACCAAAAAGGGGGCCTTCAAATGGAGTGAAGAAGCTCAAGCTATGATGGAGAAAATGAAAAAGGTAATGAGCACATGCCCAGTTCTAGCCCTTCCAGATTTCAGCCTGCCTTTCACCTTGGAGTGTGATGCCTCAGGGGAAGGTATAGGGGCCGTACTGATGCAGAATAGGCACCCTCTTGCCTATGAAAGCCGAAAACTCAGGGGCCCTGAACTGCTTTACAACATTTATGATAAAGAAATGCTGGCTATCATGTATGCACTAGCCAAATTTCGGCAATATTTGGTAGGTGCACGGTTTGTGGTCAAATCAGATCATAACAGTCTTAAATACCTATTGGAGCAGAAGGATTTGAATGAAAGGCAGCAAAAATGGGTAAGAAAAATACAGGCCTATGACTTTGACATTGAATTCGTCAAAGGGAAGAACAACGCAGTGGCAGATGCATTATCCAGGAGGCCATCCATTTTCGCCATGACAGGTATGTCAGTTGAATGGAAGGACCACTTCGTGGTGGAATATGCAAAGGATCAGTTCGCTTGTCAGCTATTGGACAGACAGATACAGGATGATAACTTTAGGGTCGTGAAGGACCTCATCTACTACAAGGGCCGAATTTTCTTGGTTCCTGGATCGGCTTTCAAAGCCAAGGTATTACATGCATGCCATAACTCACCAGTGGCAGGCCACCAAGGGATTAGTAAGACGTACAGACAGGTGAGAGAGAGGTTCTCATGGAAGGGCCTCAAGGAAGATGTGATTAAGCATGTCAAAGAGTGCACTACATGCCAAGAGAACAAGGATGAGCACACTCACCCAGCAGGACTGTTGCAACCCTTGCCCATTCCGGAGCACAAGTGGGAAAGCATATCCATGGATTTCATCACCAGCTTGCCCAGAGCATAGGGGAAGGACTACATTTTCGTAGTAGTGGACAGGTTGACGAAGTTTGGACACTTCTTCTCCATAGCCACAGACTTCAGCGCAACACAGGTGGTCGAACTATTTTTCAGAGAGGTCTTCAGGTTGCACGGCCTACCAAAGACCATTATCAGTGACAGGAATAGCAAGTTCATGAGTACGTTTTGGTAGGAGTTGTTTAGATTAGTTGGCACGGCATTGACCCCTAATACCAGCTATCACCCTCAGACGGATGGTCAGACCGAAATAGTCAACAAATGGGTGGAAGACTACCTCAGAAATTACGTAGCAGGACAATAGAAAGCGTGGGTTAGGTGGTTGCACTTGGGAGAATACTGCTACAACATCACCCATCATGTATCCATAAGCATGACACCATTCAGAGCCTTATACAGCTATGATCCAATCTCCTTTGTGGAGATTGCCTTTGGGGACAACAGGGCACCAATGGTACATGATTGGGTACAACAGAGCCACAAAATCCTTTGAGAGTTGAAGGATCATCTACAGAGAGCACAGAACCAGCAGAAGGTCCAAGCAGACAAGTACAAAGTGGAGCGTACTTTTGAGGTTGGTGACTTAGTCTATTTAAGACTCCAACCTTACAGGTAGGCTTCTATAAAAATAAGTGGAGCGGAAAAGCTACAGCCACGCTTCTTTGGGCCCTACAGGATCAACAGAAGGATAGGAGCAGTAGCTTATGAGCTAGAGATCCCACAGGGAAACCGAATACACAACGTCTTCCATGTATCCTGCCTGAAGAAAGCCATCGACGAACACATCATGCCCATTGAGACACTACCTCCCCTGGACGAAGAAGGACAGCTTGTGTTGATTCCGGAAGAGACACTAGAGGTTCGAGAGAAGAGGCTCCGGAAGAGAAGAATCAAGGAGTATTTGATCAAGTGGAAAGATTTACCCATTGAGGATGCCATGTGGGAGAATGACCAGATGGTACGGGAGACAGGTTTGGAATTGCTTGAGGACAAGCAATTTCAAGCAGGGGAGACTGTAATGTCCCCCACCTCTTGATGAAGAGGTTTGGAAGACTTAATGGTCTAGGTGTCCCCACTAGGCCATAGTCTCACACTGAGGGGAAGGGTCAACCAAACTAAGGTTATATTCTTAAGTTGACTTGACAAAAAGGTGAAAAAAGAATTAAAAGATAATTCAATGAAGAAATAGAAGAGCTAGAAGTTGAGTTAGGGTTAACTCTAGGAGTTAATGTAACTCAACAGGGAAATAGAAGAAAAAGTATAAAGAGAAGGCTAGGGCGCATCTCTTGGGAATTCTAGATTTTGGTAATTGCTTGTTATTGCTCTTGAGCATACAGTTTGAGGTTTTTTCTGTTACAAACCCTTGTGAACAACTCAGTGGTGAAAGATCCACTCACCTTGTTACAAGCTTGGTCTCGGGGATGAAATACTCCACCCACACCATTCTACATTCATCACAGATCCACCTATCGATTCAGGGGAGCAGCAGGTCCGTACTGTTCAGGGATTTCTAGCAGGGGTGCACCATATCTTGAAGAAGAGTTCGATCCAGCCAATCAAGAGAGCCTGGGGGTATTCCAACACTTGGGTTCTATTTGTAGGTCCTTGACCATCATTTTGGAGGTTTTCTTGAAGATTTATCACCATCAGATCTTCAGTTACAGATTGGGATGGCCTTGAGGCAAGGAGGACATCTTGTGATTCAATCTTTCTCAGATCTAGGGAGTTCTACCTAGAATATGGACCTGAAACTTCTTCTAAGGGGTTATCATAGCCCGATCTATCATCCTAGAGAGTTTCAGGGGTTTTGGAGGTGTCCTTCCTTCAGAACAAATTATTGAGCTATTAAGGGCTCCAAGAGGGCGCAGATTGTATTAGGGTTTCAGCCATTGGAGGAGGAGGATAGAGTATTTGAGCTTCAGACTTCCGGGAGGAGTTTCCCTAGACCCGGTCTACATTTTGGTGGAGTTTGGCACGTTTTGGGCATCTCCTTCAGCTGGGCCAAAATATTGGTCCCTTATCATCCAGTAAGACGTACCAGCAGCCCAGGGGGGTTGGGCGTTCACTTGTTGTTGGCACTGTTATCGCTCAGTTTGTAGGAAGGGTTTAGGTAGCTTGAGTCAAGGCTTCAAACTGGCGTAACAGGAGCTTCCCCACCCACTGTCACCTTGATGGGGAGCTCTTTCTATTTAGGGTGGCAAATCCCAAGGGAGACGTCCCTGGTAATCTGGGGTTCTAAGAGGGCTTAAAGTTTATAGGAACAAGATAAAGATTCCCTTTCACAGATTACTGCCAAGAATGAGATAGTCAAAGAAGATATTCCACTGATAAGGGCACCTGTTTGCGAGACAAGACAAATAAAACTAAAAGAATGTGTTGCAGTGGTTAGTACTTCAAAGTATCAATGACTATCTTCAACATATATATGAGCAATGATTAAATGTAATTATTGACGAAGTCAATGATTACTAATAAAGACAAAGGGCTTATAAAACTTCTTCAATAAGTACAAACTGATACTTGCATTCAATGTACAAAATTAACCTTATTATATCACAATGCAGTAAATATGCTCATACACCAATATTGTTGCTGCGTCACTATACAGAATTAGGGTGACGTCAGCCCTAGTATTAGATCAACTTTTGAAGACAATGAGAGGAACGTTTTATCAAATGAGCTTATGAAAATAATAAGCAACTCAAAGTCTATTAAACAAGGTGATAAATGTCAAAACGTTTTGTACCAAACAAAGATCAAGATAAGTGTGACGTCACCTATATTGTTGCTGGTTAGGGTTAGGTTAGCTAGTCAAAGAGGTGGACTTTTTGACAAATCAAAAAATGAAAATGCTTGAAACCTCTATGGCTATCAAGGGATGAGTCAGCCACAACTTTTAGTCCAAGCACAAGTTTAAAAGAGGCAAGATGTCATCAAGGTTAGTTAGGGTTAGTCTAGACGCTAGGGTTAGTTAGGGTTTCAATTTTAAAGAGTTTGAAAGAGTTGTTTTGGCACAAAAAAGCTCAATGTTGTACTTCTAGACTAGTGCCTTGGGTTAATGGAGTCAAATAGAGAAAGGCTCATGGCTTGGAAGGATTTAAACCTAAGGACAGGAAGGTTAGGTTTAATGGTGCTGCTATGGCAGGGCCACCAAATCAAAACCCTAAGGGG
>ML831274.1:54839-75190 GCA_009831015.1 Picea engelmannii
TCTTTCAAGTTATTTCATTTCATATGCTTATCAATATCTCATGGTTTAATGCTTTAAGTTTTGCTTAAATGATATATCTTGTCTAGTTTCTTAAACCATTATTTCATCTCTCTTTTCAAGCATATGTGATCAAGTAGCATCTAGATCTTTCACTTGGCTCAAATTTTCATTTCAAGTTTATCTTTCTCAATGGGTTAACACATAAGTGAATGATCATTTCCTTTTCGAAAGTTTTAATTCCATTATTATTTCGGCAAGCTGTTCTTGCCTCTTTCTCATTGCAAGATTACATGTTATGATGGTAAATGGGATGTTAGTTTAGTGATGGTTATCTTATGGACTTTTCTATTCATGATATCTTATGATATGGTTTAAAATCTTCACACTCTTAACATTTCATTTACAAGCAATTTTCTGTTATAAGTGGCAAGTTGTTCTTGCCTTAACTTCACATTTTGCTTTCAAGTTCACATATGGAATGGTGATGAATGAATGACATGTATCTTGCAGCTTTCAATTGATGCTTTAGATGTGTTTATGGTCATTGTATTTACATCTTGCAAGCACATTCAATACAAGCATTTCAGTTCGGTTTTGGGTAAAAAACGTCATTTTTGGGCACCTAAAACACTCTTAAAACTTACCAAACACACCTAAAGACTCGCCCGAGAGTCATAATAACATTCTAGACAACTTAGGTAGCTTTATTAAGCCATCTCCACCATCTAAAACGGGTTTGAGGAAAACAACGGAAGGAAGTGGCGGGGCACCGTCCCGTGATCCTTAAGGGGATCCTTTCTGGGAAGTACTCTTATTGTCAGGGCTGACCTGGGAAGCTAGGGTGGGCCTCGTTGCCTTACTATCTTGAGCACCCGGCAGTCATTTGGCCAAGGGAGGAGGAAGCTTAAAGCCCCAACATAGTTTAGGGGGAGGGACATAAAATTAACTTAACTTTTAAGAAACTCCTTAACCATTTAGTTGCATAGATCATCTTTGTGTGTTGGGGGACTTAGATGTATGTGTGGGAACACACATTGCTAATAATTTCATGCTTATAATCATTTTTGCAACTTCATGGTTTATGTCTTTAATGTTTCATGTCTTTGTGAACATATGAGTTAAACATTGTATATCTTTTGGTTCACTTGCTTTTGTGGTGTGATTCAAGAAAGGGTTGAGTATCCCACTTGGGGAAGCATCACCTTCTTGAGTCTTGAGTGCTTTAGTGGTTGCCAGTGAAAGCAGTCCAATAGAGTAAGTGCTATTGGGGCATGCTTGGCTTATGTGATTGATTTTGAATTGAATATCTTTTAGCTTTCACATTTTAAGTATCTTTTCTATCTTGTCTATTTGTATATTGTGTAATCATTGTAACACCTTTAATTCTTTTGTAAGTAATTGTAATCTTTGGTTTGTGTGGTAGTTTCAATCTATTTTACTTGTAAACACTTTGTAATTGAACCACCCTCAAATTTAGTTGACCCCATTACCCAACCTTAGGCACTAGTCATAGTTGACTTAGGGAAAGGGTTGATTGTCATATAGTTAGACTTGCACCTTGCATTTGTTGCCTTAGCATCTTAGGCTAGTTTTCCCCCTTTAGCCTTTAACAAATTAAAAACAACTCCTAGAACCTTAAACGTTAAATCAAATCTAGTAACTAGGGTCTACCCCCCTTGGCTTCCCTAGGAGTAAGCCTAGAAGGAAGAGGTTCTAGTCAAGGTGACAGTATGGACTTTGAACCTAGGCATTGTGCTTCCAAGGACACACTAAGTGAGCTGGACTTTGCTCACGTTTGCAAGTGTGTATTAGGACGACAACAGTCACCACAATGGGATGGTTCTTTCTCTTTAGGGAGGTTAGGCCCAGGGGAATATATGCAAGCTATTTCAATGGGTTAGTACTTCATAACACTATCTGATAAATATACATAAGCAATTATGGGAATAAATGTTGACGAAGTCAATGTTTATCAATATAGCTATGAAAGTAATGTCACTTCACCAATAAATATTAGGACAATATGGAATTCAATGTAACCAATCAACACATTATCAAATAAATGCCTTAGATCACCATTCAATTGCTCAAAAGACAAAATGTTGCTGCATCAATGATATAATAGCCAAGGATGACGTCAACACTTAGGGTTAGTAGGTTAGTCTAGGCTAGGGTTAGTGAAATTAGGGTTTTAATTCAAGCTTTTGAGAGTGTTGTGATCAAATTCACTTCAACGCTAGAGGACTTTAGATCAGTTCCTTTAGGGTAAAATGGAGTCAATTTAGTGGAGAACGCAAGGGTTGAAGGAGGACGGCTAAGGCCTAGAGGGAAGAGTTCTAAAGTGCTTCTATGGCAGGGCCTCAGAATCAAAACCCTAGGGGAGAGAGGCTCACTCCGGTGTTGCTATGGCAAGGCCTTGTGCTCTCTCCTCCTTCCTTAGATGGCAAACGGCTAGCTCAATGAAGCATAAAATCAAGACAAGAAAGTCTAATGAGGGAGAGTGTTGCTACAGCAAGGCTCTTTCATCAAACCCTAGGAGAAAAACGGCCCTAAGTGTAGATGACCTAGGCCCGGGACGTCTTCTCCTTCGTGAATTCTAAATGGTACAACTAGCAAAAGGGAGGAAGAAAAAAGAGTGTAGCTACGGCTAGGCACTCTTTTTCTTCTTCAATGGCTGAAAATTTATCTTAATGGGGACATGAGACAAGGACCTACTTGTGTGCTTGTCACCTAGGGTTTTATTCAGCAAATTATAAACATATGCAAGAAAATAAGACTACAACTATTCATTTAAGAAGTTTTGCAGAAAAAAGACTTACATATCACCATGAAATAGCATGCAAACCCTAGTTGTAACACCTTCCATCAAGAGAAAAGCCAAGAGATGCCAAAAATATCTTCCTTCAACAAGTGCGCCTCACCAAATCAGCCAAATACCCAAGATCGGGCGCAAATTTCAGACCTCCTTATGGAGTGTGTTATCGCACAGTTTGTAGCTAGGAGAAAAGGCTAAAAGATAGAAGGCCCAAACTGGCGTAACATGAACCTATCCCACCCAATGTCACCACAATGGGATGGTTCTTTCTCTTTAAGGAGGTGAGGCCCAAGGGAGACGTCCCCGGTGACCTGGGGCTTTGAGGAGGCTAAAGGATATTAAGACAAGGGTAAAGAATCCCCCCTCACAGATCACCGCCAAACAGATAGTCCCAGCTAAACAACCAATAATAAAGTAATCCCCAATGAAGAACACCTTCCTGGAACAAAACAATAGCAAACCGATATATGCAAACTATATTTCAATGGGTTAGTACTTCATAAGACTATCTGATGAATATATATAAGCAATTACCAATAAATGTTGACAAAGTCAATGTTTATCAATAACAATGAAAAGATATAACACTTACCAATAAATATTGGGGCAATGTGGCATTCAATGTAACCAATCAACACTTCATTCAATTAATGCCTAAACCATCATTCAATTTCTCTTAGAACAAGACGTTGCTGCATTAAAGATGTAATAACCAAGGATGACGGCGACACTTAGGGTTAGTAAGTTAGATAGGGTTAGTGTAGTTAGGGTTTGAAATTCAAAGGGTTTTGAGAGTGTTGTAATCAAGTTTCACTTCAACGTTGGAGGGCTTTAGATCAGTGCCTTAGAGGGTAAATGGAGTCATAAGTGAAGGACGCAAGAGTTGAAGGAGGAAAGATTTCAAGGACTAGAGGGAAGAGTTTTGAGGTGTTGCAAAGGCAAGGCCTCAAAATCAAAACCCTAGGGGAGAGAGGCTCACTCCAGTGTTGCTAAAGCAAGGCCTCGTGCTCTCTCTTCCTTCCCAGCAAAACGGCTAGCTCAAGAATAAAAATATAACCAAAACAAGAGGGTTTGATGAGGTGAGGTGTTGCTACAGCCAGTCCTTTCAGCAAAACCTAGAAAGAGTACGGCCCTAGTGTAGTAGACCTAGGCTAGGGACGTCTCACTCTTCTTGGCTTTCAATTGGTACGGCTAGCAAAGAGGAAGAAGAAATAGGAGTGTAGTTACGGCTAGGCTCTTTCTTCCTTCTTCAATGGCTGAAAGTTTCTCTATCAGGGGACATGAGACAAGGATCTACTTGTGTGCCTGTCACCTAGGATTTTGATTCAGCAAAATTCATGAATACATGCAAGAAATTAAACTACAACCATTCATTCAAGAAGTTTTGCGGAAAAATACTTACAATTCATCAAGAGATAACCATGCAAACCCTAGTTGTAACACCTTCCTTCAAGAGAAACACCATAAATGCCAAAAATCACTTCCTTCAACAAGTGCACATCACTTAATCCAGCCAAATACCCAAGAGAGGGCACAAATTTCAGTCCTCCTTATGGAGTGAATGAGTCATGATGAAAAATGAGAGTTAAAATCCCTTATTTATACAAAACCTTGACCTAATTTTACATTTTAGGTCAGGTAAAAAGGTCGACAAGGCCATAATATCAAATCATACTGTTTTTACATTAAATTGTCAAATCTAAACTCTAATCAAGAAAAACGATAAGACGTCACCCCTTTCTAGGGTGACGTTAACCCCTATTAGGGCAAGTGCAGCCTCCTGAAGCAAGACGTTAGCCTTCATTGGGCTCCTCCAAGCTGCCACACATGCCAACTACCCTGTCCATCTCCCAATATGCTCATGATGACGTCATAAGCCTCCTGGTGACGTCCTAGGCCATCTAGAGCCAACGTCCCATTGAAAATGTGTCAATCCCTCTAGGTCAAGCTATGTCGAGGTGCCTCTGATCAACCTCTATCTTGTCTTTGCCCCTTGATGGTGTCTCAGCATCCATCTGGTGGGCTCTTCAGCCCCATGGAGGTCTGAACTGATCATCTCCCCATGTGTACCGGTCCAAATGGTACCTGTCTGTCGGGTATGGTCCTGCACATCAAAGGCTACGCCCTCCATGGGATCATCAATCACAGGGATCATAGCAATGCCAATCACATCTCATCATCAATATTATTAAACATATGCACAAAATCCCTAATACATCCTTCAACAGCTCAAAGACGTTACACAAGCCTGCAATACAAGTCTGAAGAAAGAGACAAGGTGTCCTATTGGGCTAGTGTCCACAGGAAAAGGAAAGTTCCCGAAAAGACCTCATTCAAGCCATGTAAGTGGGTGATGTGGTCAGGGGATGTCCAAGCATGTGGGTGCAGYGAAGGCTAAGGATGCAAAAGTGTTACCTGTGGGTGCCTTTGTAGAAGGCGAGCTGTACCTGTCACGGATGCATTTTTTCCAAGCCCATCCTTGCCTTTATTATTTTTATTCTTTTATTCTTTTTTTTTTTTTTTATTCAAGAGCTAATCAGGGGACACCGCCTTGGAATGGTGACCAGAGCTGACAGTGTTACCCACAAGTACTTTCACAAAGATGAGAAAGTTGGCTCGTGATGAGACCCCCTTTCCCTTGGCCATGCAACCAAGAGTCACTGCCCTGGCATGGTAACCAGCTGGTAGCAATGTCATACTGCTAGGTACCCATGGTCATAATAGGCTGGCTCGTGATGAGACCCCCTATCCTCTGACTAGGTCTTGTTTTATTGTTTTTTTTTTTGGGTCCCTCTTGTTTCTTAATGAGAAGCCTTTTATTGCTTTCTCGGGGATCCCTCGGCGAAGCATCTCGAGGTTTTATTCTTAGGCTTTTATCTTTTACCAGCTTTCTTTTACCTTCTAGGCCTTTAGCCCCTTCTTCCCACGAGGTAAGGTGTAGTCCTGAAAATAGGTCAACCCAATGCCCAAACAAGGGGAAAGGGATAAGTGAGCGGGAAGTAAGATGAAAAGGTGGTGCTATGATGGGAGCGGATGATGGATTTTCAGAAATCCCCCAGTGACAAACCAAAACCTACAGATACAGGCTTGCTAGGGCACCCTGTCAATCCCCCCAAACATGGTCAAGTGGGCAAATGTAAGATCCAAGCAGTCGTTAGAAATAAAAGGAATTAGATGCATACATTTAAAGGTTTTAATGATCAAATGTGACACATACCACGATACCTGGACTAATTACCTCATGAAGAAAGAACCTCTTTTGATACAGGACCAAACCGATGGTGATGGATGCTGCTGCTGCCGACAAGATAAAGACAATGGAAGAAGAAAGGGTGGGCCCTCCAGGGCCATGCTCAAGGAAATCCTGCCCTCGGTACTCCATGTCTAGGACCTGTGGGCCTCAAGACATGATCTCCTAGTTATCCCTGAAAAGTGAGGATAACAGAGTGACTGAGTGATGAAAAATGAAGGAGAAAATCCTCCATTTATACAATATCATGACCTAATTTTACTTTTTAGGTCATGTAAAAGGCAGACAAGCCCAAAATACCAAAATCATACTGTTTTACATTAAATTGTCAAATTAAATCCTAAATCAAGCTGAAAAGAGAGTAAAATCCCCTTCAAGGGAGACATTAGCCCCTTTTTCAGCAGATGGGGTGTCCTGGAGCAAAACGTTATCCCTCCCCGGGCTTCTCCAACCTGCCACACGTGCCATTGCTGCCTAATCTGCCTCCCAAAACGTCCATAATGCCTGGTGACGTCATGGTCAAGGTGGTGACGTCCTAGGCCTTCCAAGGCCAACGTTCCACTGAGCAAGGGTCATCCCCCCTAGGTCAAACTTTGTCGGGGTGCCTCTGGTGGAATGTCCTCTTCTCCTCTAATCCAAAGCTCCGGATCTATCTCTATCCTATATCTGCCTCTTGACGGGGTCTCATCATCCACCTGATGGGCTCTTCAGCCCCATGGAGGTCCGAACTAATCATCTCCCCATGTGTACCAGTCCAGGATGGTACCTGTCCATCGGGAATGGTCCTGCACATCAAAGGCTACGCCCTCCATGGGCTCATCAATCACATGGATCATAGCAATGTCAATCACATTTCATTATCAATTTTATTAAACATATACATAAAACCCTTGATAGATCAATCAATAACTCAAAGACTTTACACAAACCTACAATACAAGTCTTTGGGAAAAGGGAAAGGCATCCTATTGGGCTAGTGTCCATTGAATAAAGGGAATTTCCCGGAAGAGACCTCTTAAAATCCATGTAGGTGGATGAAGTGGTAAAGGGATGTCCAGGCAGGTGGGTGCAATGAAGGCCAAGGATGCAATATGTTATCTATGGGTGCCTTTGTAGAAGGCGAGATGTACCTGTCATGGATGCAATTCTTTCCAAACCCATTCATGTCTTTTGTTCTCTTTTGTTATTTTATCTTTTATTGCTTTCTTTCTTTTCTTTTGCTCAAGAGATAATCAGGGGACACTGCCCTGGCGTGGTGAGAGCGTTACCCACAATACTTTCACAGAAATGAGAAGGCTGGCTCGTGATGAGACCCCCTTTCCCTTGGCCATGCAACCAAAGGTCACTGCCCTGGCGTGGTAACCAACTGATGGCAATGTCATACTGCTAGGTACCCATGGACCTAATAGGCTGACTCGTGTTGAGACCCGCTATCCTCTGATTAGGTCTTGTTTTATTATTATTTTTTAGGGTCCCTCTTGTTTCTTGTTGAGAAGCCTTTTATTGCTTTCTCGGGGATCCCTGGGCAAAGCATCTCGAGGTCTTAATCTTAGGCTTTTATCTTTTACCAGCTTGATTTTACCTTCTGTGCCTTTAGCCCCTTCTTCCCACTAGATAAGGTGCAACCCTAAAAATAGGTCAACCTAGTGCCCGGACAAGTGGAATGGGACAGGTGAGCGGGAAACAAGATGGAAAAGTGAAGCTGTGAAGTGAGCAGACGATGGCTTTCTCAGAGATGACCCCCAGTGGCTAACCAAAACCAACAGACACAGGCTTACTAGGACATCTTGTCAATCCCCAAAACATGGTCAAGTGGGCAAGTGTAAGATCCAAGTAGTTGTTAGAAATAAAAGGAATCAGATGCATATATTCAATGGTTTTGATGTTGAAAGTGACACATACCATGATACCTGAACTAATTACCTCATGAAGCAAGAACCCTCTCTGACACAAGACCAAGCCGATGGTGGTGGATGGTTGTTGTTGCTGATAGGATAAGGATGCTAGAAGAGAGAAAAGGTGGGCCCTCCAGGTCCATGCTGAAGTCAATCCTGCTCTCGGTACTCCATGTCTAGGACCTGTGGGCCTCAATACATGATCTCCTAGCTATCCCTGAAAGTGGGGGATAACATCTGGCTCCAACTCGGAGTCATGTGCTCACCGTAGAGCGCATGAGAACCTCAACATCTCTAGCAAAAACCTGCTGACCTACTCAATCTCAGTAGAAGTATTAGTGACAAAATTGGGGTGGTAATGCCACCCCAACACATATATATATAAACTGAAATAAAACAAATCAATAAAAGTGATGTGAAAGCAAACTAACATGCAATGCAAATGGTATAATACACGAATGCAAAATTCCTACTTACCTATACTTACCTGTGATGTCAGGTCACCCCACCCTGGTGGGGTTTGAGGAGGTGCCCGCTGACGGGCACTGTGCGTCTTCGTCCCTCCAATGTAGATAGGTAATAAGAGTCATTAACCGACTTTCTCCCAACCTTGAAAGGGCCAAGCCAAAAAATGAGTGTTTCCTTTGATATTAGTAGGCTCCCCTTTATTGGCATCCCACATTCATACTACGTCCCCCTCCTTGTACTCTTTGATTTTGAAATTGGTCGTTCCTTGAACAATGTAATGAATCTATCCCTTGCCCATGCACCTGTGGCGTGGGACTCAAGGGTATTTGCAGCTGAAGAAAAGTTTCTTCCTCATAAGCTCTCGCCTCGTCTCATCATCTAACTTCTCCTTTCCCTTCCATTCTCTCTGGAATGGCTTCCTATCTTGGTCCTTCTGTGGTATGAAGGGTTTGGAAAAGGGTTTAGTCTTTGGCACTGAGTCTGCCAAATCTCGAGTCCGTAAGATGGCATCCTGCAAGGTGTGAGGCCTGTATGCCTTCACCCATCTTCTCAAGGGCTTTGTGAGTCCCTCTGTGAATAACATGATCAACCTGGGCTCTGATATATTTGTCACTTCCACTGCTACCCGCTAAAACTCCGTGATGAATGCCTCTACTGTGCCAGTTTGTCTCAACTGGTCTAGATCCCTGAAGTGGATCTCGGGATCCCTCCTATCAAACATGTCCATGAGTCTCTTTGTGAACTCCCTATAGGAGGTGATGTGACTGTGACCCAACGTCACCAATCCATGATGCCACCACTCGTGTGCCTCACCCTCCAAGTGTAGGGTAGCGAAATTGATGGCCTCTGTCTCGGTCATCTGGTTGAGCTTGTAGTATGTGTCTAGATTTTGTACCCAATCTTTGGCAGTGCATTTGGACGATCCGTCAAAAGAAGGTATGGTGAGTTTACCGACTTTTCGGATGAAATCAATGTTATGCCCCTGCTGTCCTCCTCTCTGTGGCTCTTTGGGGCAGTTCCTGAGTCTTAGTCCACAATACTCGACCAGGGTCATGTCCTGATGGAAGTCACGGCCCAATGCTGCATACTCCCTCCTATACTCTGCAATGTCCTCCGCTTGAGTGGGTGGCCTCTGTGCTATCGACTGTCGTGCTGCTACTGGGGGTGCCCTCTGGAAACTGGGGAACAATGGCCTAGGAATCCCACTTGAAGAGGTGTATGAGCGAGTAGGAGACTAGAGTCTATTGCCTGCTCCTATGCTGCATGTGGGGCTTGTGTGCCCGTGGTGCCCACTATGGCCAATCTATCAGCCATCTGTGCCAAGGATTGAGTCATGGCCTGCTGACTGACTACCATATTTTTGAGTACCTGCATGAAGGCTGCATCTGTGTCTATAGGGGCCTTACCACTGCCCTCTAGTCTCTCATTTCTGTCTCCTAATATCCTCTCTGTCGCACACTTAGCCTCTCGCTTTGTCCTTCTCTCTGCTTCCCTTTGTGCTTCTTCCTCTTCCTTTGAGTTGGAAGGAAAAGGGGGAAAATCAGATCTAGGTCTTCCCTCCTTGCATCTATTGTAAGTGACATATTCATCACCTACGTGCTCACGACCCCTTGGGTCCTCTGCTGTACTCATCGTCTTTAGTCATAGGCTGGCAAGACTAAAGTTCTGATACCACTGTAATGTTCCTAACTTGCCTAGTCTAGGAAACTCTGCTAATGTGTGTGTAGGATTAATTGTTTACAGCATATAAATAAGCATTCAAATAATAATGGCGACAAAAGACTGCAAAGCTTATATTATGAAATCTTCGTGGAGTACAAATGTCGAATGCGGCTGAATAAAATGAATCACTCAGCTAGATCAATGTCTAAAGGATCTTAGCCGGAATACAATAGCAACTAAAACAATAATCCCCGATACTTGAAGAATGTCGTGGAATGCAATGGATGAGATGACGAATTGTTGTGGATATGCCAGCTCGTACGACAACTGCTACAAGTCTGGAAAGTTTTCCCTGGTGGCTATACCTCTCAGAAATGCCTGGAAACTATCCCAAACAATGTTCCCTGCTCTGCCTCACAGTCCTGGTGACTGTCCGGACCTCAACTGGTGTATCTGGTCCCTGAATGGATCCCCTTGGGGGAAATGCGCCCCCTCTACTCTGGAAAATTGCGCCCTAATGATTCCACCATCAAAATCCGCTGATGTGTGTCTCAAACTGATTTCCCAGGTCTACTGTGAAATGGGTTGGAAGGATTTCCCTGGATCTGAACTGATGATCTCTCGGGAACCCCGAATGTGTCCTCCCTAAGTGTCTCAAACTGATCGCCCAGGTCTACTATGAAATGGGTCGGAAGGATTTCCCCGGATCTGAATTGATGATCACTGAATCCTCAAGTGGAGCTGTGCCCTCCTGAAAACTGTCAAACCCTACAATTTTGGCCCTAATGAAGGAGGCCACCAAATGCCCTGAAACTCGCTAGAAAGGTAGATCGGGACACTGAAAGTCACTGGGTGAAGTCTCAGGGTCAGATCTAAAGTATAACCCCTCCAAACTGAATAGATCTGAATCTCAAAAATGCCCTCCTTCTCTCCAATTCACCCCAATGCTCTAGGGAATCATCTGAACCATAAAACTCTCTCAAGAGGCACTAGAAGTCATGGCCAAGGCCCTACAAGTAAAATCCAAATGCTCAAATATCCAAGAGCCCTTTCAAACTCCTACAACGAACCTTCCTTCAATGAATGGTGCGCCCCCTTTGCTGGAAACCCCCAATGGTGCGTCCTCCTTCTCTTCCTGTGCCAGTGGCTGGTGCAGAACCCTCCTGCACTGATGTAGATCTGAACTAGAATGGTGTGGGGGAATATTGCATCCCCGAGACCAATCTTGGGACAAGCTAGGTGGAATATTTTACCATCGAATCGTCCTCTAGGGTTTGTTAAGTCAAAACGCTCAAAACCCCCAAAGTATGGGCTCTCTATCTAGAAGCTAGATATCAAAATTATAAGCATACATGAATGAATGCGAGAATAGAGGCCCTTGCCTCTTCTTTACACTTCTTGCTCACTTCTCTCTCCAAAGTGACTTTTCTTTTTTAATTATTAATTAATTAATTAAATCACTTTAATTAATTAATTAACCTTTTTACCTCTGAAAAACGCCTTATCTCTCCTAGTGGCTTCCCTGGCCACTAAAAGTCACTTCTCATCATCCTATCCTATAGTCCTGTTCCTCCCGATTCCAATGAGCTATTACACTGAAAGGTTCTTCCAAGTAATGTGCCCAAAATGACCTCCTCAGTGCATTTAATTAACCTATAGCTCAAAATACTCAAAATCATGGAAATCGTCGGAATGCAACAAAACCAAAGCCGATCTATGCGGAATGGATCATAATGATGAAATAGGATGAGTGATGCAAGCTGGACCCCAAAATATCCCTCAATAGCTCCTATATTTGCTATAACCTCCATCTGGCTACTCTGGTCATCATAACCCTCTGTAATGTAATGATGTCCCAAAGTGGGGACATTACACCAAGTCAGAGACTATTTGGTTCTACAAGGCATTTTTGGCCTCCAACACGTATTTTTGTAATTGGAATTTCCACTCCCCTGCATGGGATAATAATTTAATAGGTCTACATGGATCATAGTTAGGTCAGTTACCTTAGGATTTTTTCATTAGGAGAGTTCCTTTCACTGAGTGCTTTTTTTCCTCAGGTTATTAATTTGGCTTAACCGGCCTTATTTATTTCCCTTGAGTTTTTCACTCCCACAAATAATTCCTCCAAAGTGGTGAAAGGCATTCTAATGGTGTCATCCTCTGGTAACTAGTGTTTAGAAATGATGTAAATGACCATGTAAGACATCTCTAGAAGTTTGCGGAATTCTGTCGAGTCTAGATAGGTTTTTTTTAATTAATTAAAATTGCCTAAGTTTGGGTAATTTAATTAATTAATTTTTGATAAAAATTGTAAAAACTAGGTCCTTGAACTTTTGATAGGGGTATTTGTGCTCAAAAGAAATTGAATGAGACCCCCTATACCCTTGGACCAAGTTTCATCTCAGTTTGACAACTTTTGCTAAGTGTTTGTCCATAGGGAGTCCAAGTTAGTGAAAACAACAATTTTAATTGCTAAGCTTGACATGGTAAAAATGTCAATTTTTGTAATCTTGAGCAAATTGAGTAAAGTAAAGGTGGGAGACGATGAGAAAACATATTCCTAACCTTTTCCAACCCTCACATCACCCCCTCACCTAGCCATTAAACAAAAACGTCACTTTCTCTAGAGAGGTGTGCCCCCTTCTAGAAAGTTTCCAAAAAGTAAAAAAATAATAAAAAAATTAATGGGAGACTTATTCTATACCTTGGTGCGCCTCCCTAGACCCTACAACTCATCATTTGATTTGTCAAATCCTTGCCAACTCACTCCAACTCATTGCCACTTCATCCATCCATGCCAAAACCCTAGAGTTGCCCCCCCTCCTTGAGATCACCACTTTGACTTGGGTTTTGACACTTGGCTTTAATGCAAGAGGGGTCACCTTGCCTTTCCAAGTATAAATAAAGACCCTCCCTCACTCATTTCACAACCATCTCTTGAGCTATTGTTATACTACCATTTTCTTCCCTCATCCCTCTCTCATTTTCCATTTTGCGTTCACTCATTCTTGCTCTATTTTGGAGAGGATCTTGTAGCAATTAGTTGCTGGCAGCTGCAACTTCTTTATTTGCGTAATAATAAAGAGCTTTGGAGGACATTGGTGTACATGAGATTTTGTCTTGGTGCTCATTCTTTGGAGGTGATCATGTTCCATGTGTTTCTTTATTTGATATCTAGAGTAGATATCTAAAACAAATTAGTTTGTTTGGATAGATCATGCAATAGTGTAGTTGTATATATACTTGATTAGGATAGTAAGTAGTGCAAATTAGTTTGTATTACTTGTTTATCTTAACAACTATTTTCTCTTGTCTCAAATTCGCTTCACAAGTTGTAGGTTGCTTCAAGGGTTTGTAAGGTTGGCTTCAAGTTGGAAACCTTCCTTCATAACCTAATATAAACTCCTCTCTTTCTTGGTTCTTATATTTCTTCTCATACATATTCAGATCTTGGTTTGCTAACACTCTTATATAGGTCAATATATCATTTTATATTCTGAAATTTTTATGCAGAAAAATTCTGTTGAAAAACAAAAATTTTCTAGACTTTTATGTGTGTTTTGCAGCATTTCCAGCAAGCAATAGCTTGCTATTTTTTGCAGGTTCTCGCCAGATATAGGGGAAGTGATGCCCATTTTCAGCCACAAAACACACAAAGGATCCCTCCTTTGATTGGGTAACAATATCCAACCTTTTCTCTCTCTAATCTAAGCATTGTAGCAAGCCCAAAGGGGTCCCCAAGTGGCTTGCATTCTCATTTAATTTTCAGCAAGTTTTTTATTCTTTGCCCCACTTGTCACTAGGACAAGGTTGTGTGGCTAGGTTTCTTTAGCTTAGTTTGTTTATTTTCAAACCCCCTTTGGCACAAAATAGAAAGGTGTTCCTCCACCTTGTGCCATTGTGAGTGCTGTGTATTTATGTTTTTTTCCTTTCAAGTTTTCCTTTCATTCTTTAGTTGCCTACACCTTGGATGTAAAGTTGGCATAGCCAACCCCCAAAATCGTAAGGCTAGCTTAGTTATCTATTTCTAATGTGTTGTGATAAATGGTTTAAAATCATCTAGAAGTAGATCTCACACCACTAAAGATATCTTAAGCCCATGGAGGCATAGGATCTATCTCATGCTTTAAGTTTCCTTTCATTTTGCAAGTTCTATCTTTCAAGCATTTATCTTTTGACAAATATTCATGGGCATGTTATAATGGTTTAAGGCAACTTAATTATTTTTCATTGCAATCTAATGTTAAGTTTCTTTCCATGCTTTTCATGTAACAATCTTATGGTTTAGAGCTTCACTTCTTGCAATTTTAATATTTCGGTTTTGGCCCTTTTTGACACATTTTGAGCAAGCAAATTTCACTTTTACACACCTATACACTAAAATTAACTTAGTCCATAGGCCTAATAATCAACTAGACTTAATAGGGCACCTCTACTGACCCAACTTTGCCATTTAAATGAGGACTAGAGGAAGCAACGGAAGGTGATAAGCCGGGGATGGTCTTGTGGCGCTCAACGTCCTTTCCGGGAGTACTCTTTTCCCTTGGGCTGACCTGTGGAGCTAGGGTAGGCCTTGTTGCCATACTTCTTGAGCACCCAACAGTTACTTACAAGCAGGGGGGGTATTGGGTAACGGGTTGACACTTAGCTAGGATTCACTCTTAACTTAACAACTTAATCAACTTCTTAATCCACTATACAACTTTGGGCATCAACTGGGTATATCATTTTGTGGTTGACACTTGGTATATAATTTATGTGTTGTGGATCAATATCTAAGTAGTCATAGTTGTGCTTTTGGACACTTTCCCTTCAAGCATTTCTTTTTTAAGTTAATTGGTGTTTATACCTTTGGTTTGGTCCCTCAAGGGGTTGTGAATCCTTTGGAAGCACGTCTTTGTTGGATCTTGTGTAATCTTGCTTGCCATTGAAGGAAGTCACAATAGAATCGTGCATCCATTTGGGAGACATTATATTGTTGAGCATGCTAGGCTTGATGTGTTGAATGTATTCTTTTGAGTATCTTTAATTTCCTGCACATACAAGCAAATTTGGTTAGTATCTTGTAAATCTTTGTATCTTGCTTTGTATCTTTTTGTATCATCTATTCATCTTGTATTTAGTTGTAATTATTTGTATCTAATCTTGTTGTAAAGTAGCTTATTTATTTGTAACATTGTGTAATCATTGTAATCAACCTCCCTCAAACTATAGTTGAAACTTGAACCCTTGCCAAATCTTAGGCACTAGTCTTAGTTGTCCTAGGAAAAGGCTTGATTGTCATTTTCAATTGTTGCACATTGCATTGTTGCCTTTGCATCATAGGCTAGATTTTCCCCAAACCTTCTAACTAATTAAAACCAACTCCTATAACTTAACATTAATCTCATCTAGAAACTAGGGTCTACCCACCTTGTCTTCCCTAGGAGTAAGCCTAGACAGAAGAGGTTCAAGTCAAAGTGACAATGTGGGCTTTGAACCTAGGCATTGTGCCTCCAAGGACACATTAAGTGAGAAGGACTTAGCTCATGTCCACAAGTGTGTATTAGGACAGCAACAGGGCACGAAGAGGATTCAAAATCCTCCCCGGCAACAGTGCCAAAATTTTATAGCACAGGTTGTAGGTTGGGAAAATCCCAACCCAACCACGAAGCAAGTGCTACAACTTGGGAATTCTACACCCAATGTCACCTCGATGTAGGTCCCTCACTTCAAGGGTGACTAGGTCACTCTAGGGAGGCGATCCCGGTGACCCTAGGGGCAAAGAGAAGGATGAAGGGAAGTGTAAGGAGAAGTCCCCTAGAAGGTCAAGTGATGGAAGAAATTATTGGTTGAGAATGGTAAGTGAAGAGAGGTAAATGGATACCAAGTAAAGCGATAGTTGCCGGTGCACCTGTACCTGCTCGAGACACAAGAAAATACACTTTTCCAACCAAGTATAGTAATGGATCAGCAAGTTAAGCTTTCTGTCCTTAAAATACAGCAGCATACAAGTTAGTATATCAGAAAATAAATGTTACACTAAAGTTACTTTGAGATGTTAGATTGACTAGCTAGTTAGTAGGTGAGTTAGGTTGGCAAATAGCTAGGTTTAGGCTAGGCATTGGTCAATGGTTTAGGGCTGTCACAAGTCTGAGTTTTCTGCAGAAAATTGCAGACCTATGGCTGTAGCTAATTAGGGAAAATATCAGCAAAGTTAGTGGTCAGATGTTAGTGCTAGGTGGCCCAAAAAGTGCACCCCATCTAGGAGACTTAGTGGCTGAAAAATGTAGGAAAGTTAGGGGCTAGTTAGTGAGATATTAGAGGTTAGGGTTAGGATTTTCTGTAGCCTAATGGCTGTAGGAAACAAGTTAGTACAGAAATGAGAAATCATGGAAGAAAAGGGATGCCCTAAGGGAGGAAAAATCCCCAAGGCATCAAGATCACTATCCAAAAGAGAAAGCTTGCAAAGGTTGAAATTTCACGTTTGTCGAGGCAATTGTTTTGTATCTCCAATGCAACTTGAAATTGATTAGTGCCTTAGAATATTGGGCAATGGGGTCAAAGAGATGAAGAAGCTTAGCTAAAGCCTTGGGGGTGTACTCCCTTGTAGTTCCCAAGTATAGCTAGACTTCTTAGGGTCATGCCAAGAGGGTATACGCCCTTGTATTTCTCTTGGAAAAAACACCTTGAACAGCAATAGACCTTACAAAAGTTAAGCTTGGACAAAAGATTTGACTTGCAATTCCCTAGGGGTGTATGCCCATGTAATTCCTAGGGTTTTGCAAACCAAAAAAAGAATACCTTGGAGGGTGTATGCCCTTGTAATTCTACAAGGAAACTTGTGTATAATAATCTCCTTCAAAACAAGCAAATGAAAATACCTTGGGGAGAGTGTATGCCCTTATACTTCTCCAAGATTTAGACCATCCAAGAGAAAGCGATTCCAAGCCTAGCGCATAACTTTTCCACCAATAGCCAAGAAAAACCAAGACAAGTGCAAAGAGAGGGAGAGAATTCTCATAGCTAGCGAAAATTTCAGTCCAATAGCCTCTCACAATGGAGAGTTATGTCTTAATGTAAAAATGAATGAGGTGATCTCAATTTATATCATCCTCCTAAACATAATTTGTCCACAATTGTCCATAATATTAGGGTAAAACACAAGACAAGGGATAACAACCCTTGTCTTTCCCCTTTACATTAATTTAGCACCATTTTACACAGAAAACCCTAAAACAAAGGTGGCATCATCCCTTGAAAGAGGACATTTTGGAAAATTAAGCAAGTCGTTGGAGCTGCGCTGCAAAGTAGGTCCTCCAAAGGCCATGTGATAATCATCTGGAACCTCTCCACCTCAAAATTCCATGTGTCATTCTCTATTTCATCATCAACCACCACATGCCCCTCAAATGTGACATCAAGCCCTTAGGGAGTGACGTTTTTCTTCTTCTGGGCAAGTTGTTTGGCATGCAAAGGGTGGGCTATGTCTATACAGTTGTCTCCTAGGCCTCCAAAGACATCTCTCTATAGTTTGGCATGTGGGCCTATGTCATCCATCCAATGGGCTGCTTTCCCCATGGAAGCCCAAGTTGGGCTTGTTCTTCCAAAACTGGCCACCAACATGTACCTGCAAGACAAATGGATACTCCCTCCAAGGATCTCAAGTCAAAGAATCATGATGAGTAAATCAACTTAATAAAAGAGCCATCAAAGAATGTATACCGAGACTACATCATAAAAACATGTTCTTAAGAAACTAGACGTTTTGCCAAGTTTGGTTGTCGAAGGGTTGGCATGGTACTCTTTTCAATCGATCAAAACCCCTAAGTCTAGAAACAACCCTATCTAAGTCATGTGAATGAAGTGGAATGGATGGGGGAAGTACTCAATGGGCATGGGGTTCATGATATGCAAGGGTCCATAGTATCTCATTTATGGGTGCCTTTGTGGAGGGTGTGCCTCATGTTATCCCCGATTTCTAGGGATAACTAGGAGATCATGTCTCGAGGCCCACAGGTCCTAGACATGGAGTACCGAGAGCAGGATTGACCTGAGCATGGCCTTGGAGGGCCCCTTCTTCTTCGCTAGAGTTGTCTTGTCAGCAGCAGCAGCATCCATCACCATTGGCTTGGACTTGCATCAGAGAAGACTCTTGCTCCATGAGGTAATTGGTCCAGGTATCATGGTATGTGTCATGTTTGATCGTTATAACTTTCTTATATATGCATCAGGTTCCTTACATTTCTGACAACTGCTTGGATCTTACACTAACCCACTTGACCATTGTTGGGGGGATTGACGGGGTGACCTAGCAAGCTTGTATCCATGGGTTTTGGTTAGCCACGAGAGGGGATTTGAAGAGCCATCGTCCGCTCCCACCATATTATCACTTTACATCTTATCTCCCATACATCCATCCCGTTCCCCTAGTCCGGGCATTAGGATGACCATTTGAGGGCCTACACTTTGTCCTGTGGGAAGAAGGGGCTAAAGGCCCAGGGGGTAAAAGCAGCTGGTAAAAGATAAAAGACATAGGAAATAAACCGAGAGATGCTTCGCCGAGGGATCCCCAAGAAGGCAATAAAAGGCCTCTCGATAAGAAACAAAAGGGACCCGAAGAAAAATAACAAAAAACAAGACCTAACCAAGAGGATGGGAGGTCTCATCACAAGACGGCCCATTATGTTCATAGGTATCTAGCAGTATGACATTGCCATTATCTGGTCACCACGCCAGGGCAATGACCTTTGGTTGCATGGCCAAGGGAAAGGGGGTCTCATCACGAGCCAGCCTTATCATTTCTGCGAAAATACCAGTGGGTAACATTGTCATCTCTGGTCACCACGCCAAGGCAGTGTCCTCTGGTCAGACCTTGAATTAAAAAGAAAGAAAATAAATAAATAAAGAACAAAGGTAATAAAGGGGCTTGGAAAAAGTGCATCCATGACGGGTACAACTCACCTACTACAAAGGCACCCACGGACAATACCTACCCCTGGTCGTCACTATGACTGGACATCCTTAGACCATATCACTTCATATACATGGCTTGAATGATCTTCTGTGGAAACTTTCCTTTTCTTGTGGATACTGGCCCAATAGGTTATTCTGTCTATTTCTTCAACTTTGTATAGTAGATCAGTGTAATGTCTTTGAGCTATTAGATGATATGCTAGGGATTTTATGCATGTATTTGATAAATTTAATGATGAAACATGATTGACATTGCTATGATCCCGAGGACTGGTGAGCCCATGGAGGGCGTAGTTTTTGATGTGCAGGACCATACCCGATGGATAGGTACCAGTGGACCGGTATACATGGGGATATGATTAGCTTGGACCTCCATGGGGCTGAAGAGCCCATCAGATGGTTGCTGGGATGGCAGAGACAGGACAACGTTATGATGAGCCTTTGCATGAGAAGAAAGAAGGACGTTCCATCCAGGACACTTTGGCAGAACCCGGCCTAGGGGGGATCACCAACTTCAGATGGAACGTTTTCCCTTGATAGACAGGATGTCACCTAGGAGAGCAGGGCGTTATCTGGAGCGTGTGGCAGTGTGCTGAGGTCATTGGCACGTGTGGCAGCTTGGAGGATTCCCTAAGAGGGCCAACGTCTCACTTTTGGATGCTGGATTTGCCCAAAAAAGGGCCAACGTCTCCCTCAGAAGGGCTTGACGTCCCACTTTTTGCTCATATTATGACATTTTTCTAGTAATTAATGTAAAAACAGTGTAAAATTTGTAGTCAGCTTTGTCGGCTGTTTTAATGACCTAAATTTTAATTAAAAGGTCATGGATTGATATAAATAGAGGACGTTTCTCCTCATTTTAAAGATAACACAACTCACTCTCTTGTGAGAGACTATCTTTTATCCTTTTGCTTGGTATTTTTGTCTTGGAAGTGAGGCGCAACTCTTATTGGAGGATTTCTCTTGGCATTCATGGTGTTTCTCTCATGGAAGGTTTACAACTAGGGTTTGATTATGCATTCTTCATGATATGTAAGTGAATTTCTCATGCAAAACTTCTTAAGTGAATGGTTGTGTTATCCACCAGGTTGCACAAGCTGGATTTCCTGAAGAGCCGCCGAAGGATGAGCAAACATTGCTCATACACACAGAATTCAGTTATTCAGCAGGCCCTGAAAAGGCCCATTTTTTCGTATTTCCACTGTTGTAATAAGTGTTTTAAGCATGAGAGAATGTAAAAGGCTATTGGCCACCCTTGATCTGGGAGTGGGCACATACTCCGGAGTGTTTTTTACTTGTTAAT
>ML831276.1:15847-42860 GCA_009831015.1 Picea engelmannii
CATTTCTCCCCCCTTCTCTCACTTCATTCTCGTCTCATTTCCCTTCACCATTTTATCCTATGTTTATTACACTATACCATAAACCAATTATATATTTCCACAGGAATTTAATTATTGGTGAGTCCTCAACCAATAAGATCCTTACACATGGTAGCCTACAATTGGTGACACATGGCAGACTACTATTGGTGACACATGGCATCGAATAACCCCATGAGATATGGCAGTTCATGTTGATATATCACTAAGAAACATGTGGAAGATGACTCATCGCCACTATGAATTGACTAGGCATGGGTGGAGGATGATCGGTTGACATGTGGAAGTTGACTCATTGCCACTGGGCGTTGACTGGGCATGGGTGGAGGATGATTGGTTAGTCAAAATATTAATTATTTAATTAATTCCTTAAGGAGTCGAATGGATTGGTCTTTATAACTTCTTTATGTTTCAAATTTAAGTCATAATTAATGTTTCAATATATATCATAAAGACTCCAACATCCCCATACATTTGGGATAAGTATTATGAAGAAAAATTCAAAATTTTTAAAGAAGAAAAATGAAATTGAACCAAGGGCCCAGATTGCCCCATGAAGATCAATCAACAGTTGTTGAGTCTTAATGTTTTGAAGTTCATATATTGAGATCCTGGAATCAGAATCATGCACTATACCTCGTTGGATAGGTATTTAGACCATGAATATGATGGAACAGGTTTTAAGGGCTGAAATTGGCCACATTTTTCTCAGAAATTGAAAGAACAGTTAACAACATTTTTATGAAGTGCTAATAAATCTATTTTAAGTCTAGACTTCACGAGCTCATATCTTAAGATCCAAGAATTGAAATTGCACCCAGGACAACTCTTTGGAAATCTAAGATGATGAATATCACATATAAATTGGTTTCCATGGATAAAAAGTTTAATATCATATCCATAAAATTAAAACACAATCCCCTCTTTAAAGGGGCAATTAATTAAAAAAATTCAAAATAAAAGTTTATTTAATTTTTTTTATGAAAGACGAAAAAGGTCCCACTTCAAATGTTGATGTTAATGATATGAATTAATTAAGGATACTTATTTGAAGAAATAATAAACATGGTATTTCCAAGAAAGATAAATCCATAACTACTCGAGGAGTTAGAAGAACTAGTTTTAAAAAGGCAAGAAAGGATTTCATGAAAGGGTTAGAAGCAAGGTAATCATAAGATCATAATAGAACAGATTAGCCATCAATATGCAGTGAAGCTTCTGATCAATGAGCATAGATCTCCATCTTCTCCATTCTTCTTTTTCTACACCATTTTCTCAAAGCTTTATGCTTGAACTTCTGGATTGAGTATAAGGTTGAGTTCTTGAGTGTTTCTCTTGTAATCTTCCAAGAATTTTCTTAATAAGATCATGGAGTATTTACAACTAGATTTTTTATTGTTATATGTAAGCTAGGATTGCCTATTGTATTCATGGGAATTTAATCCTTGTTTGAAAAGATTTGTTTTTGAGTCACTATTCAGTTGGTTTGTAGAGATTTTTATTTTATTGAATATATTTCATGAATAAAATTCCACAAAGAATTACTTAGGGGAATGACTTCAATAACATTTCATATCTTGGGATTCTAGATGAAGTGTGATTAGAAAATTTGCTTATGTTTTAACTGCAATACTCGTTTAAAATTCTTTGAGATGATCAAAACTATTTTCTTCTTTTCCTTGTGAGAAGATATGGATTTATCCTCTATTTGTATTTGATTCAAAGGGTTGTATATCTGATGTTGAGCACATAGATATTTTTTTATTGAAGTATTCCTTCAATATTTTTATTGTTAAAATACTTCTTGTTGCTCATAAAGATCAGATCGGGTTGTTAAAGAACCATTCCATGTATAAATTAAAGTAATAAATATTTGGGGTTTGTTGTCTAAGAATTATTCCTAATCCAAGATATTCAACATATATATATATTAGCCAAAGAGGAGTACCACCTCTATTAAAACACAATGGGATTCATATCCATGTGAGGTTTTTGTTTCAGTCATAACATATCCAAACATCAACAAGGGTTTGGGGAGCAGAGAATCCAATGAGGGTGTTCAGTGAAATCGGTGGTTCAACTTTCAGTGGATCAAAGGGTGGAGTAAGATCATCTATGTGGGGTAGCTCTTCCATGGGAGAAAGTTCAACATTCTCATCAAAAACATCCTCAGAAATGGACATAAAAATATTTTGTTCCCTACACTTGTGCCTTGGAAAATATTTGTCATCACAATTATAACAAAGACCCTTGAGTTTTCAACAATTTCCACCCGAGTTAATTTATGGATCTTGAGAGGAGTGGCAGGAGAGGTGAGATTGGTGGGTCTAGGGATAGGAATAAAGGAGACTTTTCAATTTTGGGAGGATATAATATGTTGTGTTTCCTTGTCTCATTTAGTAGATCCCAACCAAGTCTAGGGGTGAGCCATTAGGACCTGGTCTCAGGTTTCTTCCTTCAGGCCACTGAAAAAGAATTCCCTGAAGAAGACATCTAACATGCCCTCTGTTCTGAAATCCAAGTGCTCAAAGGTGGCGATAAAATATTCCACTGTGCCAAACTTTTTCAACTTGGTCAAACAACCCAAATGGTGGGTATTGACGTCAAAGTGTTCATAAAGATCGAAAACAAATTGTGTCCAACCAACATACCCTTGGTGTGAATTTTTACACCATTTCCACCATTACCAACATTCAATATCCAAATAGAGGACACCATAATGAAGTTTGACCAAATCATTAGTAATTCCATGCAAGGAGAAATAATGTTCCATTTGAGTGACCCAGCCCATGGGATCCGAGCCACCAAATTTGTTCACCTCAATTCTAATAAGTTTCAATTTGCTATGAAGGTGATTGGAATGAATGGATTGGACATGGGAAGAGTCGACATCTTGATGGCAGGAAGGTTCTTTAGAGGAGGTAAGGTTCAAGGATTGGCTCATCAATTTTTCGAGTTTGGCTTCGATGGTGGCATATTGGTCCTTGAGGGTCTCAATGGAATAATTCAAGGAGATAAGGATGGAATTGATGTTCTTGATGTCTTGCTTGTTCTGGGTGTTTTCTATGATCAAGGTAGTGAGTTCTTAGTTTAATATGAGATCCATTTGTGAATAGGAAAAAATGGGTAGGTGGGTTTGCACAAAACAATGGTTACAGGTGAGGGGTACCATAGTGGGTAAGGTGAAGAGAGGAATCCAATGGGGTAGGTCGAAAATAAGGGTGTCAGGAAGGGTGGGTGGGTCTATGGAAAAAAAAGGATTACAAGTGATAGGTACCACGACGATTAGGGTGAAGAGAGGAATCCAATGGAATAGGTCTCGGAAAAGGGTGCCAACATGACCACTATACTCATTTTTTTACTCTTGTGGTGTTATACTTCATTTTGAAGAATACTATAGTGAAAAAATGCCCAAATTATTAACAGGGAAAATTGTGTAGGAATTTCGCAACCTAGATGTAGGAGGCAGGGTTGTGCGAAAAAAGTGCCTATATGTTTTTGTTTAGTGTTGCTCCTTTCCCAAGGGTTAAGGTTTTTAGGGTTCTTATAGACAAGGGTTTACCCCGTGCTATAGTTCTCTGGTATACATACAGGGTCGTACAATAGTACTTGGCACAATATCTTAGGGCACCAACTAAGGAGGCTCAACCGTACCCTAAGTCATACTATCTTATTACCCAACTAATACATAGTAGTCTTCCTGAGTGTTATTCCCAGTGCCACTATAGTAGTCAAGTGACTAATACGATGATCTAAAGTTGGTTTCAGAAGACCTAGGGGACTCCCTATATACGTGAAGGTACATGGGAGTGGTGTCATGTAAACGTGTTTTTTGATGCGGTACTAATCGAAGGGGTACCAACAAGGGTTATAGATTTTTCCAAGAAGGTGAAACGTTTGTTTCAAATAACCCATGAAACCATTTGTATTTCATGCATGTACTATTCCCCAACCACAATTTTACCCCTCAAACGACAGATGTTTGTGCTTTAAAGACGTCGACAATACACATATCTGCCAAGAAAAAAAATTGTCCCAAAATTTTTGCAGAGGAAAGTACTTTGATACCACTTGTAAAGTACCAAAAGTATTATATAAAGAAGAAACATAAATATTACGAAAAATATCAACGAAACAACAAAATATAGAAAATAATCACACCAACAATGATATCTTTATTGATAGAAAGTGAAGTTCACTTGTCTCTTCAAGGGGGAAACCTTTACCATAGTAGAGATTTATTACAATAAATCTCAAGACAAGACTTTCCCATCCCTTCTAATCTTATTTCTACTAATTTTGTCTTCTAAAGAACACTTTAGAGGAAGATCTTTATAGAAGCGGAAACATTTTTTAGTCTTCTAACATTAGACTTGTTCACATTATTATATAGACCTTATTTACTAATGTCATCCTTTATTACATAGAAAACCTATTATTATACCTACGTGAGGGGATAGAGAGGTTAGGTCCCTAACATACCACCATTCTACCAAGGGAAACCACTTGACCCATTGTGTTTATTTATCATATTCAAAGCAACAAATATATCCTTCTAGACATTTATTCACAATCTCAAATTTCCCATTGGATTGAGGATGGTAAGATGAGATATGAGCCAATTGAGTACCCAAACAAGGAAATAATTCAGTCCAAAAATTTCCATTGAAAATTGGATCTTTGTCACTTACAAT
The DNA here is from genome assembly GCA_009831015.1 of Picea engelmannii. Taxonomy (NCBI): domain Eukaryota; kingdom Viridiplantae; phylum Streptophyta; class Pinopsida; order Pinales; family Pinaceae; genus Picea; species Picea engelmannii. The sequence goes on from ML831276.1 coordinate 20,581, forward strand.
CATCTTGGAGACTCCATGTAGCTTTTGAAATATTTCCATGAATGTTGTGGATATTGTACGTGTTTTAAAAAGACGAGAAAGAGAGAAAAGTGGGAATACTTTTCTATTTGATCCACTACTACCATGATGATATTATTTCCTTCAGGTTTGGGTAAACCTATAATAAAATCCCTTGAAACATCTTCCCAAAATTGAATTGGTATAGCTAATGTTTGTAGGAGACCTAGCGTCTTAATTGTCCCTCCCTTATTCTATTAGTAGACCACACATTCAACCATGAAATTTTGAATATCAGTTTTAATACCTTCATGTTGGACATGTTGTCATTGATGTCAATAGTCGATGTGATGATTTTTTGTTATGATGAATTATCAATGTGATTTACCATAGATGATATTGTCATCGATGTCAACAGTATATCAGTTAGCAGAAAATGTCAAACAATATGCAAAGATAGGAAGCGTAAGCTCAGGAGGAGGATCGAACAGTATGCAGAGATCAAAGAGATCAGAAGGAAGCATAAGCTCAGGAGGAGGAGTGAACAATATGCAGAGATCAAAGCTCAGAATAAAAAGTGTAAGATCAGGAAGAGGAACGATAGGTATACAGAGATCAAAGCTTGGAAGGAAAATCATAAGCTCAGGGTGAGAAGCCTCAGTAGCTGTCCGATCAAGAAATTGACCGTGTTGATCATCTCATATTATGGACATTGGTCATATGAGTGACCGTGGGCTTGAGGACCATTAGAGGATCATGACCGTTGGATCTACAAGCCAGATCAATGGCAGGGATAGATTGTAGAGATCAGAAGGAGAACTAAACGAATCGCTAGTTCCAATCCCACAATTGGTCTAGATCGTCAAATCTCATAGACTCGAATATCGACGACTGTGGTTGATCTAACAAGCGATCATATTAAGTCAGATTAAGTTGTGACCATTGGATGTGCAATCTCCAGATTAACGACAGGGATAGATTGTGGATATCGGAAGGAGAATTAAATGACTTGCTAGTTCCAATCCCACAATTGGTCTAGATCGTCAGATCTCATAGACTCGAATATCGACCACTGTGGTTGATCCAAAAAATGATTAGATTAAGTCGGATTGAGTTGTGACCGTCGGATGTGAAATTTCCAGATCAACGACAAGGATATATTTCACATATCGAAAGGAGAATTAAATATCGTGCTATTTCCAATCCCGCAACTAGTCAGGACTGTTAGATCTTATAGCCTCAAAGATCGACGATTGTCGTTGACTCACCAACAGTGCACAAATTCAAATTGTGGAGTTTTTGTGACAAGTTAAATTACTCGCAAGTTGTGGTTCTGCAATCATCCTTGGTCATTTATCTGCTTCGAGTGTCTTCACGACCATTGGATTACTTTGAGTGGAAGGATAGGATAAGTGGGGGAAAATGGTTGAGAATTTGATTATCCGAATACCCGTCAACCGTTGGATAAATTTTGAGTGGAAGGACAGGATAAGATGAAAATATGAGATCTCGATCACCTGAATATCCGTCAGTCGTCGGATCATTCTAAGTGGAAGGACAGGATAATCTAGAAGAAGAGTCGTTGGATTTAATCCAAGGCAAAGCAACACCGTAGATAGATTGAGCCATCGATCTGAGAACATGATCGATGAACAAAATTTAGTTAAGGTTATAAATATATGAGGAGGTTACGCTCCGGAAAAATCTCACTTCAACATTTTTCAGTTTGAGATTTGAAAAACCCGAAGCCCAGAGAGCCGAAAATCCGAAATGAATAAGGACCATCGAATTTGGAGGATATACGATGACCATTGGATCAGGGTTGTTGGTCAGCATACCACGTTAGCAAGGACACATGGCATACCATGTCATAAGACCACGTTAGTAGACCATGTCAGCAAGGACATGTGGCAGACCATGTCAGCAAACCACGTTAGAAAATACACATGGCATAATCAGACGATGACAAGTGTCAAGAGGAAATTGGCTCATGCCATGTCAACACGTGACGTCAATAAGTTACATCACTCCGAGATTTTTCACCACCAACAAATGTCAAAAGTCTCGAAGTCTCGAAGGACGAAGGTCTGAAGTCGCTCTCAGCCATCGATCTAAGATACATTGAGAGTTAGGAAAACCGTTAGATCCAGGAGAAGAACATGTGCCACATGAGGAGATCCACGTCAGCAAGGACACATGGCATAATTAGATAATGACAAGTGTCAAGTTGAATCAACATTTCAAGTATGTGCAAATCATGAATCTAAGTGACATGTGGAAGCTACTTAGCTCGTGACACGTCATCAAGTGACATAAGCAAGTTACATCACTACAATAGTTTTTACTTCAGTATTTTTACCACCAGTGCTTGCCCAAAGTCCCAAAGTCCTAAATGCTGAAGTCCCGAAGTGGACACGAGACGTCTGATCTGAAGATCACTTCGGGAGCATTCTCGACTGTCGATCTACTATAATAGAAGGATAGTGTAAGTGGAAGTATTAACCAACAAAAAGCGATCTCCACCACTTATGACTTACTCAGCGGGTGATCACTCCGGAGAAAAATGGAACAACGTTTATTTGAAACCTATGAAGTCTCAAAGTGGACATGGGTCATCTGATCTGAAGAATACTTCGGGTGCACTCTCAACCGTTGATCAAAATACAGTGGAAGGATAGCGTAGTTATAATAGCCGAAGTCTTGAATTAAATTGTGGCCATCCATCTCAATGCTTGATTAACTCTTGTCCGTCAGATTAAGAAATGACAGGATAGATGTAAGTATCGAATATGACCATTCATCCAGTTCTGTGATATAAATGAGAACTGTCCAATCTATTCAGCAAAATCTGCTTCAGGATATTTGAAAGGTTGTGAAGTCCCGAAGACCCGAAGGGAGAAGTCCCGAAGTCCCAACAATCGTCCATCTCATCGGGAGATTGAATCGTGATTGTTGAATTGATAAGCGTTTAAGAGATCGTCTCGCCTAACGTCTGAATAACGCCATTGGTCATATGGTAAAGGGATTTAAAAGTCATAATGTAATGCATTGCTTAAAATGATAAGCTCGTGTTTCTACGCCAATGATCATGTGAACATGGTTTGAAGGAAGCGTTGATTTATGTAATCACAGAGAAGAAGGAAATCAATCCATACCTGTGATCGATTTATGAAAGTAAAGGGGATGCTAGGTGTAAAGTTGAAGACCCGCAATGATGATCTCTTGTGGTCCCAAAAGTTTTTGTAAATGAACAAGTTAGTTATAACTTGTTGCACAAGTCGGCCCAATAACTTAAACAAGTTTTGAGCATAAGCAACTATAAATACAACCATGATTGGTTCACTAGATGGTGTGCTTGGGGAAGAAGACGGGCTTGTGGGAAATATAGGCTCACTGAGAAAGAGCGGCATGTGGAGAAAAATGAAGGGGATGTGGACCTGAGGTTCGTGTGAATATTAGATTCAAGAAGAAGTGAAGAAGGCACGAATATCAGAGGAAAGATAAAGAGAAGAAGGCACGAATTTTAGACAGAAGATGAAGTGCGGTGATGAGCATTTATGGTATACCTCTGATCATGAAATAGAGTTGATTCAATAATGGATCACTGCTACTACAGTTGAATTACTATATGAACTTTAGTTGGATAGATTGTGTTCTATCAGCAAGCAAAGTCTTGTGGCAAGATGGGTCTTGCTTGAGAGTTGGAGTTGGTTCTCCTTACTTCAGTTGGTGTTGATACAAAATAGTTGGTGCTAGGAAAATTCATATTACTATATTCACATAAATATACATATCAATTATAAAAAAGCTTACACAAACATATGGTATCTCTTGTGTCCATTGTGATTATGATTTGATTGTTCTTAATCTGTACAATTATGTTTTAACTGCTAATCTGCAAGAAGAAAAGTTATAAAATTCCACACACTAATTCACCCCCCCCCCCCTCTTAGTGTGGGTGATGTGTTCAACACTTCCCAGAAAAAATCATTCTTGATCATGTGGTAAACTTTCAAGAACCCTAAATTTTCTCCTATAGGATAAGTGTGCAATTCCATAATGACATTTTGTTTGAGTTGGGAATTCTTACATAAATATAGGCGATCATGATACCATAGCAAATCATTCTTCCACACAAATGTATCTAATGCATTGGGGTCCTCTTATAGTTGTTGAATGGTCTTTCATACCTCTTGATATTACTTCCATTATATCCTTTATTCTCCACCCAATCAGATTGAAGAATAGAAATAGTGCATAGTGAACCCTCTATTTTTTCTTCTTTCCTTGAAAGTGAATCTGCCACAATATTGTGTTTTCCTTTTTTGTATATAATTTAAAAGTCATAACCTAACATCTTTGTAAAAAAAATTGTTTCTCTTCTAAAGATAATCGTTGTTCCAAGAAGTACTTCAAACTATCATGATCCGTTTTTACTTTGAAGTGTCTTCCTATTATGTAAAGACGCAATTTATTAACTACATGTATTATGGCCAACATTTCTTTTTCATAAATGGGTTTGAGTAAGTTTTTTCCTTTAATTTGGATTCTTTCAAAGACAAGGGACCTTCCTTATTGCATTAAAACCGCACTAATGCCATGGCCTAAGGAATCACACTCCACAATAAAGGTTTTTGTGAAGTCAGGTGTGGCCAGGACAAGAATCTTACACATAACCTCAATTTTTTCAAAAGCTTTGGTTGCTTCTTGAGTCTCATAAAATGATTCCTTCGTTAATAATATTGTTAGAGGTACTCCTATTTGACCATATTTCTTGACAAACTTGTGTTCCTATGATGATAGTGTTTCCTTCAGACTTGGGTAAACATGCAATAAAATCCATTGAAACGTCTTCTGAAACGTGACTTGGTATAGATAATGGTTGTAGGAGACCTAACATCTTAATTATCTCTCCGTTATTCTATTAGCAGACCACACATTCAGCCACAAAATTTTGAACATTAGTTTTAAGACCTTCCCATAAAAATCCTTCTTGATCATGTGGTAAATTTTCAAGAACCCTAAATTCCTCTTATAGGAGAAGTGTGCAATTCCAGAAGGACCTTTTGTTTGATTTGGGAATTCTTACATAAATATAGACGATCATGATACCATAGAGATTCATTCTTCCACACAAATTTATATAATTCATTGTTGTCCTCTTATAGTTGTTGAATGATATTCCATACCTCTTGAACTTACTTCCATTCTATCCTTGCTTCTCCACCCAATCAGATTGCGGAATAGAAATAGTGCATAGTGAACCCTCTATTTCTTCTTATTTCATTGAAAGTGAATTTGCCACAATATTGTGTTTTCCTTTTTTGTATATAATTTCAAATTCATAACCCAACATATTTGTTTCTCTTCTAAAGATAATCATTGCTCCAAGAAGTACTTCAAACTATCATGATCTGTTTTTACTTTGAAGTGTCTTCCTATTAGGTAAAGACGAAACTTCTTAACTACATTTAGTATGGAAAACATTTCTTTTTCATAAATGGGTTTGAGTAAGTTTTTTCCTTTAATTTGGCTTCTTTCAAAGGAAAGGGGCCTTCCTTATTGCATTAAAACTGCACTAATTCCATGGCCTAAGGAATCACACTCCACAATAAAAATAAAAAAATTGAAGTCAGGTGTGACTAGGACAGGAGTTGTACACATATCCTCCTTAATTTTTTCAAAAGATTTGGTTGCTTCTTGAGTCCAAGAAAATGATTCCTTCGTTAATAATATTGTTAGAGGTGTTCCTATTTGACCAGATTTCTTAACAAACTTGTGCTAATATCCTATCAATCCTAAGAATCCTCTAAGTTTCTTCAAGGTTCTGGGAATTGGTCATTCCCTCGTAGATTTAATTTTGTTAAGGTCCACTTTGAAACCTTCATGAGATACAATATGACCCAAATATTCCACTTCTTGAATTCCAAAGGAACACTTGGAAGGATTTGTATAAATTTGTTTCTCTTCCAATAGTTGTAATACTCTGTCAACATGTTGTACACTCTCTTCCCAAGGTTTGTTATATATTAGTATGTCATCAAAAAATACTAACACAAATTTTCTAAGGAAAGGTTTGAAAATAGAATTCATCAGTCTTTGAAATGTTGAAGGTGCATTAGTAAGTCCAAATGGCATAACCAAAAACTCATAATGATATTCATGTGTTCTAAAGGCTATTTTGGGATTGTCTTCCTGCCTAATTTTGATTTGATGATATCCCGAACGAAGATCCAACTTAGTAAAGAAAATTGTTCCATGTGATTCATCTAATAATTTGTCAATGATAGGAATACGAAAATTATATTTGACGGTCATTTTGTTGAGTTTTCTATAAGCTGGACACATACACCATGAACCATCATTTTTTGTAACCATCATTATTGGTGAAGAGAAAGCACGTTGGCTAGGTTGAATGATTCCACCCTCTAACATTTCTTGGATCATACACTCAATATCATTGTTAGGGACCTAAAGTCCCTAACCCTTCACATAGGTAGAATATTATATTTTCCATGTAATAAAGGTCAACATTAGTTAATAAGGCCTATTTAATAATGTGAACAAGTCTAATGTAAGAATACTTGATAGAAGCTTCCACTTCTAGAAAGATCTTCCTCTTGAATGTTTTTTAGAAGGTAGAATTAGTATAAATAGGAGTATAAGGCATGAGAAAGTCTTGTCTTGAGAAATATTGTAATAGAGATCTGCTATGTTGGAGGTTTCCCGCTCAAAGAATCAAGTGAAATTGGATTTCTATCAATAAAGGTATCATTTTTTGTTATGTGATGCTCTATATTATGTTGTTCCGATGGTATTTTCTACAATATTTCTATTTCTGCATATTATAATACATCCAATACCTTACAAGTGGTATCAGAGCTCTTTCCTGTGCAGAAAATTTAGGTGGTTTTTTCCAAGGTAGAGACGTGTACTATCGGCATTTTTAAAGCACATAGATATGTCATTCAACAGGTAAAATTATAGTTAGGGAATACTACATGTAGGAAATACATACGGTTTCATAGGGTTACTCGAAACTAAAGTTTCACCTTGTTGGAAACCTTTGTAACCCATGTCGGTACCCCTTCGAGTAATACCTCATCAAACAGGATTTGTACATTTCCATCACTCCCACGTACCATTAGGTATACAGGGACCCCCCTAGGTCTTCTAAAACAAGCCCTATATTGATCGATCAATCGACTAACTACTATAATGACACTTTTTGGATAGTTGGTTGTCATTGATGTCAACCCTATTCAACCCTAGAAGAATCCCCGAAGCAAGTTTGGAAGAATCTAGAAGTGATGGGTGTATTTGGAGAAGTCTCTAAAGTGGCCCCCTTATGGCATAGCTTTAAGCACGGTCCTCATGGGAATATGCTTTGAATAAGTCTACAAGAATCCATGGAAAGATGGTCAAGTGGTTAAGATATTGAGAAGCCCCATAGTTGTGGTCATGAATCCCAAAGTTGTTTGAAGAAAAAGAGGATGAAGGATAGTGAAAATTAATGTAACACACTCATATATGGATAGTCATCATCATGTTGTTTCCAATGGTAGGTTGCATGCCACATAGTTCCTTGTGGTTGAGGAGATATGCCCTCTTGAAGTTGGAAGCCCGGAAGAATGGTTAAGAAGCCCCTAAATGGTTACATCAAGAAGTTACAAGTCATTAATTAAGGGTAAAATAGTTATAACAGAAAGTACAGGTCATCCCTAAAGTTAGGGAAATATGTCACTTGGAAAAGTATAAATACACCTCAAGGAGCCTCTTATTTGTACACACACAAGTTTATTGAATATCTTCTAAGTGAGAAAGTGATCTATTGGTGAATCCGAGATGGTGAATATGAGACAATGAAGGAGTGTGGATGAGAAAGTTTCAGGATTCCAGGTGTGCGAAGTGTTTTTTTGAGAAAACCCTAATTTAGTTGACCCCCGCGAGTTAGGCTACAGGTGTCCCATGAGGAAACCTTGCAAGTTGTACTACACTCATCATGTGAGGCCCTTCCAGTTGACTGGCCTCTGGCCAGCGAGGCTGAGGGAAATTTGAGAGACATGCTTGTACCAAGTTTTTCAAGTTGAGGAAGGTTTGTAGGTATGTAATCTAATGTAACAGGTCTTCTACAGGATTAAAGGTATGTTTATATGCACGTTTTGAGGGTTATGTTTTGGTGATGTTATGGTACATGCTTGAGGCATGTCTTGGTGATGGTGGTACATGTTGAGACACATATTGGAATATCTTATGGTTTATGGCATGATTGAGACATATCATGAGTGATATGGTATATGGTTGAGGTACATGTTATGGCACATTTCTTGGTACATGGTTGATGGATGTTATGTAACAATTCTTGGTACATGGTTGATGGATGTTATGAAACATTTCTTGGTACATGGTTGATCTTTTGGTTGAGGCACACATTTTGGTACATGATTGAGACACATATCTTGATGATGGTATGATATGTGTTGAGGCACTTCTTTGTAATCTTGGTACATGCTTGGTACATATTTGGCACATGACTAAAGGTATGTTTTGGTGGTATTGGGCATCTCTTTGATAGATATTCCTGGTATATGATCTATGTGAGTGGATCTGATGATGAGGTATCAGTATTAGTGACAGTGACAGAGATAGCGATAGGTTAATGTGACAGTGATAGGTTGATCGGTGGCACGTTGATAGTGATAGGTTGATGTGACAACAATAGGTTTATCAGTGACAGTGACAAGTTGATCAGTGACAGTGATAGGATCAGTGGTAGTGACAGGTTGAGTCTACACATATATTTCAGGGCGACTGGATGGGGAAAGGAAAGGGGGTTGTAGCCTCCTTCCGGTTGAAGCCAAAGAACACAGGGAGTTGGAGCTTCCTTCAGGTTGGAGCCTATAAATCAGGGGGTCATAACCTCCTTCCAGTTGGAGCTGGAGAATTCAAGTAGTTGTAGATTCCTTCAAGTTGTATCCTGTAAACAGGAGGTTGGAACCTCCTAGTTGGTGCTGGAGAATTTGGAAGTTGGTGCTTCCTATGAATGTAATATTTTATATATAAGAAAACATTCCATGGTTTTCTCCCATATGGATTTCCACGTAAAACACTGGTGTATTGTGTATATGTGTATGATGTGATGCATTGTTTATGATATCATGTTTATGATATGGTAAAATAAATCATATATGAATGGAATCGTTGATAATGTAATATTCTGATTGAAAGTGGTATAAAATTCTCAATACTAATTCACTCCCCCTCTCAGTATTCCAACAATTAGTATGAGAGTCCTTCAAAAAATAGTCTAATCATTGGTAGGAAGATCATGGAGTATGCTAAGATTGGAATACCACAGTTTGATGGAGAGAACTATGCCTTCTGGAGCAGAAGGATGAAAACCTATGTGCAATCACAAGGATGTGATGTCTAGAAAGTAGTAGTAGACAGATACATAGCACCTACAACTCCTCCAATAGATAAATATGGAAAGAAACTCAGTGAAAACAATTCAAGAGATAAAAATGTTATTTTGAATGGCCTAGTTGATACAATATATGTCAAGGTTATGCATTGTGATTCTACAAATGATATTTGGGACAAACTTCAAAATATCTATGAAGGAGATGCCAAAGTCAAAGGATCCAAGCTTCAAACTTACAGAAGTCAATTTGAACAATTGAAGATGAAGGAAGATGAAGACATTGTAGCTTAATTTCTACCAACCAATGAAATAGTGAATGATATTAAAGGTTTGGGAAAATAAATTAAAGAACTAGTCATTGATCAAAAGGTACTAAGGTCTCTACCAATGAGATTTGATCCTAATATTTCATCCCTAGAATAAATAGCACATCTTGCTACATTGAGCATGGATGATTTACATGGAATCCTTATAGCCCATGGAATGAGAACAGAGAAGGATAATCCATCCAGGAATGAATCAACTTTCAAGGAATCCAAGAAGGAAAAGAAGAAGAAGAAGAAAAAGAAAAATTCAAACTGCAGTTGTAGTGATGATTCAGAGGTAGATGAAGAAATGGCCAACTTTGTAAGGAAGTTGAAGAGAGGAACCGACAAGTAAAAAGGTATTCTTCCCTTAAATTTTTTTAATTATGGTAAAATTGGTCATTTTACTACTAAATATCCTTATGATAAGAAGTCATATAGTGATGAAGAAGAAGGTCCCAAGAAAGAAAATAAATATCAAAATGGAAACAAGAAATGAGATAAAAGGAAAGTATTCAAGAGAAACCTCTACTCAAGAGAAGACGGTTCTTCATCTGATGAAAATGATGACAGTGACAGTGACTCAAAAAGAGTGCTCTTCATGGAAATGGAAACTCAGAAAGGAACCTCTGAAAGTGACAAAGAAGGTGAAGTAGATCTTGAAGTAGAACTAATCAGGGCCTTAAGCAAGCTAAAAAGATAAAGGAAGAAAATCAAGTTATTCAAAGAAGAATTGATCAAACTAAAGGAGAGTTCTCAAAACCACAAAGAAGTTGCTCATTTAAAAACCAAGGTAAAATAAGAAGAAAAGAGATAAAATATTTTGACAATCCATCTTAACAAAAGATCTGAATATTTAAACAAGCTTGAAGCATAATTCAAACAATAAGAAAGAAGACTTGAAGAAGAAATCATCTCCTTGAAAATCCAACTTGAAGAAGGAAAAAGAATGGAAGATTTAATGCAAATCCAGATGATAAAGAAAGAAAAAGAGTGTGAAAATATTGAAGAGTAAGTCATGTCAGTGAGATTTGAGTTCAACAAGCTCAACAAGAACTTGAAAATTTCTCAACTGTTAGAATACATTCTCAAAAGTCAAAGGCCATGTAGTGACAATTCTGGACTAGGATACAACCAAATTCATTTTGAGAAAGGTTCAAGCTCCATGACGAAAGAAACAAAACAAAAGGGTTATGCAGAAGTTATCAGAAGTTCCAAGCCTTCAAAGAATAATATTCAGGTAATGGAAGAAGATCATCCAATCAAAGGAACACAATATCATCAGAGGAATGAATACAAAAGAAGTATATTTCCAAGAAGACCCTATACCTTCAAAACCCTTAATCATAGAGAAGGAAACAATAGAAGAGAAGACTGTGATCAGCTAAGGCATGAATTTAGAAGGAATAAATCACAAAGAGGTTCATTTGCATCCAAGTATCAAAGTTTCTTTTTGGGTCATTGTTTTACATGTAATAAATTTAGACATAAAGTTGTGAATTGTAGAGTGTATGGAATAAATGTTCAAGCAAGAGATGATTATGTGGCCCCCCGCAATATTTAATGTTACAAATGCCACAATTGTGGACACATAGCTTGAAACTGTCAAAGTGTGATGTATCATTTCATAAAGGAAAACACAAATGTCAAATACATGGAAGTTTGGAGAAGAAAATAAAAACAAGAAGAGCATGTAAATGAATAACAAGCCCTAGAGATCGTACTCGCGGGATTTGAAACAAAACAAGATAATGATGAATCTATAGGCCAAGAGGAAGATGTCATAATTCAGAAGGACGATGAAGACAAAGATTTCATAATTCAAAAGTACTATGAAGATGAAGATGTCATAATTCAAGAAGATAATGAATCTATAAGTGAAGAGGAAGATGACTCAGCATCAAAGAAAATTGAAGTACTCTTCTAATCCATCATGCTTGAAAACTCCCAATAATGTGAATGATGAAGAGGGGGAGTCTAAGCAGTAGCAGATGGGTCAACATTGTGTGTAGTTGATTAGCATAATCATGGAAATTTTTATGACATATGGAAAGAGATGATTTCATGAGATCTTTGGCAGGTCTAGACAGATGCATAAAAATGGATGAAAGAATATTGATGGGTCAAACTATATAGTCATAGGAAGGAAAGCAGTGAAAGTCACAACAATATAGGGGAAGAGAAATCATCAACAAAAGCTATATCATCATGGGAAAATGTTGAATGATGTGTTCATTGATTTCTAAGCAGTAAACATGACAAGATTTGAAGTCAAGTAACTTTGAATGTTGTTTTTTATATGTCAGTGAATTACAAGAGGAATCATAAATGGACAATAATAACTAGAAGAGAGGAAATGAAGCAAGTACAAGAAGCCCCACATTGATCTACATGACATATTGTAGAGAATTCAAGGGGACGGAAATCGTCAGAGAAAGAGATCAGAAGCATGAAGATAGGGGGAGACATACCAACAAGGGGGAGTTACTCTTTTTCCCATGATGAGAAAGAGAAATATTATAAGAGAGAGATAAGAAGCATGAAGACAAAGGGAACATCCCCAAGGGGAGATACCCTTTTCCATTGATGTCAAAGGGGGAGTGAAACATTAAAAGAGATAGATGAGGAACAATGGTCACGGGGGAAGTATGAGTGTTGCCATCAATGAAAAATGGGGATATTGTTGTATAGTTGGATGTCATTGATGTCAACCTTTCTCAACCCTAGAAGAAGCCCCAAAGCAATTTTAGAAGAATATAGAAGTGATGGTTGTGTTTGGAGAAGTCTCCAAAGTGGTTTCCTTATGGAATAGCTTTAATCATGTCCCTCACGAGAAGATGCTTTGAATAAATATACAAGAATCCCTGAAAGATGGCTAAGTGGTTAAGACATTGAAAATTTCTAGAGTTGTGGTCATCAATCCCAAAGTTGTTTGAGGAAAAATATGTTGAAGGAAAGTGCAAATGCATGTAACACACTCATAAATGGATAGTCTTTGTCATGTCATTTCCAATGGTATGTGGTGCACCATGTAGTTCCTCACAGTTGAGGAGATATTTCCTCTTGAAGTTGGAAGCCCCGAAGAATGGTTAAGAAGCCCCTAAACGGTTACAATAAGAATTTACAAGTCATTAATTAAGGGTAAAACAATTATAAAAAGAAAGTATAGGTCGACCCTAAAGTTAAGGAAATAAGTCACTTGGAAAAGTATAAATACAACTCAAGGAGACTCTCATTTGCACACACACAAGTTTATTGAATATATTCTAAGTGAGAAAGTGATCTATTGGTGAATCTGAGATGGTGAATGAGAAAATTTAAGGATTGTGAGTTGGAGTTTCCTTCAGGTATCAGTATCAGTGACAGTGACAGTGACAGAGACAGTGACAGGTTGATGTGACAATGACAGGTTGATCAGTGGCAGGTTGATAGTGATAGATTGATCAGTGACAGGTTGATGTGACAGCGGCATGTTGATCAATGAAAATGACATGTTAATCAGTGATAGTGACAGGATCAATGGTAGTGACAGGTTGAGTCTACACATATATTTCAGGGCGACTGGATGGGGAAAGGAAATGGGGTTGTAGCCTCCTTCCAGTTGGAGCCAAAGAACACAAGGAGTTGGAGCTTCCTTCATCTTGGAGCCTGTAAATCAGGGGGTCGTAACCTCCTTTCAGTTGGAGCTGGAGAATTCAGGGAGTTGTAGCTTCCTTCAGGTTGGATCCTGTAAACAAGGGGTTGAAACCTACTTCTAGTTGGTGATGGAGAATTTGGAAGTTGGTGCTTCCTATTAATGTAATATTTGATATATAATAAATCATTCCATGGTTTTCTCCCATTTGGGTTTCCACGTCAAACATTGGTGTATTGTGTATATGTGTATGATGTGATGCAATTTTTATGATTACATGTTTATGATATGGTAAATGAAATCATATATGAATGGAATCATTGATAAGTTAATATTTCGATTAAAAGTGGTATAAAATTCACAATAATGATTCACTCCCCCTCTCAGTATTCCAACAATTGGTATCAGAGCGGGTCCTTCAAAAAATAGTCTAATCACTGGTAGGAGGATCATGGAGTATGCTATTATTGGAATACCGCAGTTTGATGGAGAGAGCTATGCCTTCTGGAGCACAAGGATGAAAACCTATGTGCAATCACAAGGATTTGATCTCTAGAAAGCGATAGTAGATGGATACATAGCACCTACCACTCCTCCAATATATAAAGATGGAAATAAATTCAGTGAAAAAAATTCAAGGGATAAAAGTGTTATTTTGAATGGCCTAGTTGATACAGTATATGTCAAGGTTATGCATTGTGACTCTGCAAATGATATTTGGGACAAACTTCAAAATATCTATGATGGAGATTCCAAAGTCAAAGGATCAAGCTTCAAACTTACATAGGTCAATTTGAACAATTGAAGATGAAGGAAGATGAAGACATTGCAGCTTAATTTCTATGAGCCAATGAAATAGTGAATGATATTAAAGGTTTGGGGAAATAAATTAAAGAATTGGTCATTGTTCAAAAGGTATTAAGGTCTCTACCAATGATATTTGATCCTAAGACGTCATCCCTAAAAGAAAGAGCAGATCTTGCTACATTGAGAATGGATGAGTTACATGGAATCCGTATAACCTATGAAATGAGAATAAAGCAAGATAATCCATCCATGAAGGAAACAACTTTCAAGGAATCCAAGAAGACAAAGAAGAAGAAGAAGAAAAATACAAAGTCAAAATGCAGTTGTAACGATGATTCAAAGGTAGATGAAGAAATGGCCAATTTCGTAAGGAAGTTGAAGAGAGGAACCAACAAGTACAAAGGTATTATTCCCTTAAAATGTTTTAATTATGGTAAAATTGGTCATTTTTCTACTAAATGTCCTTATGCTAAGAATTCAGATAGTGATGAAGAAGAAGGTACCAAGAAAGAAAATAAATATCAAAAGGGAAACAAGAAAGGAGATAAAAGGAAAGTATTCAAGAGAAAACTCTACTCAAGAGAAGACAATTCTTCATCTAATGAAGATGATGATGGTGACAATGACTTAGAAAGAGTGCTCTTCATGGAAATTGAAACTCAGAAATGAACCTTTGAAAGTGACAAAGAATGTGAAGTAGATATTGAAGCAGAACTAATCAGTGCCTTAAAAAATCTAAAAAGATAAAGGAAGAAAATCAAGTTATTCAAAGAAGAATTGATCAAACTAAAGGAGAGTTCTCAAACCCCCAAAGAAGTTGCTCATTTAAAATCCAAGGTAAAATAATTAGAAAAGAGAGAAAATATTTTGACAAGCCATATTAAGAAAAGATCTAAAGATTTAAACAAGCTTGAAGCATAATTCAGCCAATAAGAAAGAAGACTTGAAGAATAAATCATCTCCTTGAAAATCCAACTTGAAGAAGGAAAAAGAATAGAAGATGTAATGCAGATCCAGATGATAAAGAAATAAAAAGAGTGTGAGAAGCTTGAAGAATAAGTCATGTCATTGAGAGTTGAGATCAACAAGCTCAGCGAGAACTTGAAAATTTCTCAACTGTTAGAATACATTCTCAAAAGTCAAAGGCCATGCAATGAAAAGTTTGGACTAGGATACACGCAAATTCATTTTTAGAAAGGTTCAAGCTCCATGATGAAAGAAACAGAACAAAAGGGTTATGTTGAAGTTATAAGAAGTCCCAAACCTTCAAAGAAGAATATTCAGTTAATGGAAGAAGATCATCCAATCAAAGGAACACAATATCATCAGAGGAATGAATACAGAAGAAGTATATTTCCAAGAAGACCCTATACCTTCAAAACCCTAAATCATCGAGAAGGAAACAACATAAGATAATGTTGTGATCATCTAAGGCATGAATTCATAAGGACTACATCACAAAGAGGGTCATTTGTTTCCAATTATCAAATTTTATTTTTGGGTCATTGTTTTACATGTAATAACTTTAGACATAAAGTTGTGAATTGCAGAGCGTATGGAAGAAATTTTCAAGCAAGAGATGCTTATGTGCCCCCCCACAATATTGAATGTTACAAATTCCACAACTATGGACACATAGCTGGAAACTGTTGAAGTGTTATGTATCCTTTCATGAAGGAAAACATGGAAGCCGGATACAAGGAAGTTTGGAGAAGAAAATAAAAACAAGAAGATCATGTAAAAGAAGAACAGGTCACAGAGATCGTACTCACAGGATTTGCAACAGCACAATATCATGATGAATTTGCAAGCCAAGAGGAAGATGTCATAATTCAAAAGGACGATGAAGAGGAATATGTCATAATTCAAGAAGATGATGAATCTATAGGTGAAGAGGAAGATGACTCAACATCAGAGAAATTTGAAGTACAATTATAAGCCATCATGCTTGAAGACTCCCAGTAATGTGAATGATGAAGAGGGGGAGTCTAAGTAACAACATATGGATCAACATTATGTGCAGTTGATTAGCATAATCATAGAAATTTTTATGACATATGGACAGAGATGATTTTATGAGATCTTTGGCAGGTCTAAACAGATGCATAACAATGGATGAAATAATATTGATGGGTCAAACTATCTATTAATAGGAAGGCAAGCATTGAAAGGCACAACAATATAGGGGAAGATAAATTGTCAGCAAAAGGTATATCATCATAGGGAAATTGTTGAATGATGTGGTCATTGATGTCTGAGCAGTAAACATGACAAGATTTTAAGTCAAGTAACTTTGAATGTTTTTTTTTTATATGTCAGTGAATTACAAGAGGAAGCATAGATGGACAAGAAGCATTGGAAGAGAGGAAAGGAAGCAAGTACAAGAATCCCCACATTTATCTACACGACATCTTGCAGAAAACTCAAGGGGACATAAATCGTCAGAGAAAGAGATCAGAAGCATGAATATAGGGGGAGACATACCGACAAGGGGAGTTACCCTTTGTCCCATGATGAGAAAGAGAAATATCATAAGAGAGAGATCAGAAGCATGAATAAAGAGGAAGCATCCCCAATGGGATATACCATTTTCTATTGATGTCAAAGGAGGAGGGAAACATTGAAAGAGATAGATGAGGAACAATGGTCATAGGGGAATTATGAGTGTTGCCATCAATGACAAATGGGGATATTGTTGGATAGTTGGATGTCACTGATGTCAACTATGGTCAACCCTAGAAGAAGCCCTGAAGCAAGTTTAGAAGAATATAGAAATGATGGGTGTATTTGTAGAAGTCTCCAAAGTGGTCCCCTTATGGCATAGATTTAAGAATGGCCCTCGCAGGAAGATGCTTTGAATAAATATACAAGAATCCCTAAAATATGGCTAAGTGGTTAAGACATTGAGAAGCCCCAAATTGTTTTTCATCAAGCCCAAATTTGTTTGAGGAAAAAGACGATGAAGGACAGTGAAAATTCATGTAACACACTCATAGATGGATAGTCCTTGTCATGTCATTTCCAATGGTATGTGGTACACCATGTAGTTCCTCATGATTGAGGAGATATTCCCTCTTGAACTTGGAATCCCCGAAGAATGGTTAAGAAGCCCCTAAACGGTTACAACAAGAAGCCCCTAAACGGTTATAACAAGAAGTTACAATTCATTAATTAAGGGTAAGACAATTATAACAAGAAAGTGTAGGTCGACCCTAAATTTAACGAAATAAGTCACTTGGAAAAGTATAAATACACCTCAAGGAGACTATCATTTGTACACACACAAGTTTATTGAATATATTCTAAGTGAGAAAGTGATATATTGGATAATCTGAGATGGCGAAGGAGTACGGAGGAGAAAGTTTTAGGATTGCAGGTGTGAAAAGAGTTTTTTTTAGAAAACCATAATTTAGCTTACCCCTGAGGGTCAGGGTACAGGTGTCCCGCGAGACACCTGTGCGGGTTGTATGACACTCATCCCCCGAGGCCCTGCTAGTTGATTGGCCTCTGACCAACGAGGATGAGGGAAATTTAGGAGAGATTCTTGTACCAGGTTGTTTAGGCTGAGGTAGGTATGCAGGTTTGTAATCTAATGCACCAAGTCTTCTACAAGATTAAAGGTATGTCTATATGCATTTTTTAAGGGTTATGTTTTGGTGATGTTATGGTACATGCTTGAGGCATTTCTTGGTGATGGTGGTACATGTTGAGACAAATATTGGCATATCTTATGGTATATGGTTTATGGCATGATTGAGACATATCACGAGTGATATGGTATATGGTTGAGGTACATCTCATGGTACATGTTATGGCACATTTCTTGGTACATGGTTGATGGATATTATGACACATTTATTGGTACATGGTTGATGCGTTGGTACATGGTTGATGTTTTGGTTGAGGCACACATTTTGGTACATGATTAAGACACATATCTTGATGATGGTATCATACATGTTGAGGCACTTCTTTGTGATCTTGGTACGTTCTTGTTACATATTTGGCACATGACTAAAGGCATGTTTTGGTGGTGTTGGGAATCTATTTGAGAGATATTCCTAGTGTATGATCTATGTGAGTGGATCTGATGATGAGGTATCAGTATTAGTGATAGTGACAGTGATAGAGATAGTGATAGATTGATGTGACAGTGACAAGTTTATCAGTGATAGGTTAACAGTGGTTGGTTGATGTGACAGTGACAGATTGAACAGTAATAGGTTGATGTGTAGTGACAGTGACAGTGATAGGATCATTGGTAGTGACAGGTTGAGTCTACACTTATATTCTAGGGTGGCGGGACGGGGCAAGGAAAGGGGGTTGTATCCTCCTTTCGGTTGGAGCTAGAGAACACAGAAAGTTGGACCTTCCTTTAGGTTGGAGCCTGTAAATTAGGGGGTCGTAGCCTCCTTCTAGTTGGTGATGGAGAATTTGGAAGTTGGTGATTCCTACAATGTAATGTTTAATATATAATAAAGCATTATGTGGTTTTCTCCCATTTGGGTTTCCACGTAAAATATTGGTGTGTTGTGTATACGTGTATGATGTGATGCATTTCTTATTATTACATGTTTATGATATGGTAAATGAAATCATATATGAATGGAATCACTGATAAGTTAATATTTTAATTGAAAGTGGTATAAATTTCTCAATAGATTCACCCCCCCTCTCAATATTCCAACAATACCGAGAACAACACTAAAGAATATACTCTCTAGTACCTGGGTAATCGGGTAGTAAGACTAAGGGTGTGGTCGAGCCTCCTTAGCTGGTGCCCTGAGATATTGGGTTGAGTACTACTATTCGAACTCGCTCGTATATCAAAGAGCTATATCACAGGGAAAACCCTTTTCTATAGTATCCCTGCAAACCCTAACCCTTGGGAAAGGAACATAACAAAAAATTAACATAAGGGATATTTTGTCGCACAACCCTGTCTCCTACATCTTGGTTGCAAAATTCTTACACAATTTTATCTATTAACTATTTGGGAATTTATTCACTACAGTATTATTCGGGTTGGAGTCTAGCTCCACAGGAGTATAGTGGTCATGTTGGCACCCTTATCCAAGACCTATCCCATTGGATTCCTCTCTTCGCCCTAAACATCGTGGTACCTCACATTTTCAAGTTTTGGTTTTTGGACCCACCCCCTTCCGGACACCCTTATTTTACACCTATCCCATTGGCTTCCCTTTGTCACCCTAATCGCAGTGGTATATATCACTTATCAATTTTTTTTCAGTGGACCCTCTTCCCATCCTAGGCACCTCGACTTTCCAAATGGCTACCACTCACAACCAAGACCTGCATGCCGAAATCAAATAGAACAAGGAGACAATCCATCAAATTTATTATGACTGTGACTGCTTCGATGACCAAGTCAGGAACGAATTTGACAAAGTTGATAGCTGACTTGAAAAATTCAAGGGTGAATTTGACACCATCAATGCCACTCTCAACCAGTTGTTAAGTCGATCCCATGCCCCCCCCCCCTTCTTTGACCAAACATCCCACTTAAATGGTGTTGATTCCTACCATACTATGGCCTTTCATTATAGCCCCTTTCATCATGACCTCCGTCTTCCCTGAGTTGAGGTCAATATATTTGATGGCTCTGATCCCATGGGTTGGGTCACCCAAATGGAGCATTATTTTTCTTTGCATGGATTTATTGATGAGATGGAAAAACTTTGTTATGGTGTTCTTTATCTAGATATTGAACATTGGCAATGGTGGTAATGGCGTAAAAATGCACGCCAGGAGTATGTTTCTTGGACCCAGTTTGTTGCAGATCTTTATGAATGCTTTGAACAAAGTTACCGACTTAATGAGAACTCTACAGAGTTCTCATTTTTTAAGGGTCACATTTTTAACCTCGTTTTGAAAATTTATGCTACTGGTAGCACCCCACCCCCCTTTTTAGGATGTTTTTTGATATTTTAAATATTCTTGTCCACAATGTATCCACATTTTTTTAAATGCTTATTTTTTTAACTATTTTCAAATTTTTCTAAATCGTATTTTTTAATGACGTTTTTAATAGTTTTTCCATGCTTTTTTCAATGTTAAAAATGTTGTATACCATTTACTTTTTTGAAATTAATATTTTTCATATAATTGTGTCTCCTTAATTAATTTATGGTGCCATACTTTTTAAATATAGTGTAAAATATTATTTTTAACATATTTTTTACCTTTACTTCAATACATAGGAAATAATTGTAGTTAAATAACACTATTTTTAAATATTTAGCAAAAACATATACATTTTAAAACCATATATAATAAAAAAAAATCTATACATTTTAGAAGCTATATGCTTAAAATAACATGTCAAATAAAGCATTTTTATGGACATAATTGAACAAAAAAAGTGATTTTTTTTTTAAATTAACATTTTTTTTTTTATAATTTTATACATTTGAAGAAAAAAACTGACAATATTTAATGTCATTTTTCCGAGTATATTGATTCACATACAAATAAAAGTAAAAAGAAAATAATAAAAAATATTCATCATGAAACAACAATCGATACATATTCATTCTTATTTTAAAATATGAAAGTAAAAACATTACAATTATAGCTCATCAAAAATTTGCAAAATTTAGAATCGTTTTCAAAGGCATCTTAAAACTAATCAACAATATCATATATCCCAAATTCATCATTCTCGAGAGACACATCATCATTTTCTTTGACATCATTATGTGCTTCCATTGTGTCATTTTGCTCTTCCATTTAGCTTTGATATCCACAAGTTATCCATAGTGATCATTTCCAGTCAATCCTCCTAATGGTACTTGAGGTTCCTTTGACATTTTTTCCACCTTTGATTCATTAAAATCTCCTTTCCTCAAGCCAAATTCTTGCATTTCATTTGGAAGAGATGGAATAGCATTAACTCTTTGTTGAATAAAACCACAATTTAGTGGGTCACTTTCAATGGCTATGCAATTTCTTCATTTTTGTAAGCAACACACTAGTGTTGTACCTAATCACCAAATACAAAACAAATAATTAAGTTAAATAATGTAAAAAAACATAAATTAAAAATAATAAAGATTGAAGTATTATTTCATAAATGTTATATCATAAGTCTTACCTGAACCTGAGAACAAATCCAAAACCCAATCTCCTTCATTTGAAAATGTATGTATAAGATAATTAATTAGTGCTTGTAGTTTTCGATAAATGTTAACAATCTCTCCTTTCAAATAATTTTCCCCATTTGTTATATTTCTAACCACGACATTGTAAACCAATAAACTACTAGGATTCCCTCCATCCTTTACATTGAAAATAAAAGAATCATAAGAATCATCTTTTGTCGAGTTTGCAAGATGTATTCTCTCAATATCACGTGTAAATGGTTCTCTATTGAAGCTATGAATATTAGGCTTGTTCTTGTAATATAAATAAGTGCAAATTCAATTAACTTGTGAATTAATAAAATTGATTTCTAATATTAATCGCTAAACATACACTTTCAATATCTTACCATTAAAGTTGTATCCTTGTTTTTTCTTTTCCCTTAAATCTTGATTGTACTAATCATTGGTGTATGTCTGAATGAAAAAACAAAAATCTCCAAAATGGTGATGTTGGGACTTCCATAAATTCCATAACCACTTTATTGAAAGCTTGGTAAGTATAAATCTCACTATCCTATCCAATGTTTTGGATATTATAACAATGAGGGATATCCACAATAACTAGGGAGTATTCCTTTTTAGGAACAATATTTGCAAATTTTTCACAATCACCTAATATCACTTTATATTGAAAAGTGTTGAACCCATTCTAAATGTAGTGATCAAGTGTGTCATCAAGTTCAACATTTCGAACACGTCTCTTTCTTTCTCTTTCAAACTCGGATTTACTTTTGAAGGTTTCAAGTACTCCATCTGCATTCTTCTTTGGCATATTTAATGAAACACACACACACACACATAATAGAAATAAATTAACCTACAAACAAATAATATGAATGTAATAAATCAACATACATTTTTGAATGCAACAAAAAAATTGTTTCAATGTTGTTGTAGAGCTTGAATCTGGATAGTTTAGTCTAACATCATCCCAACTCTCTTCATTCAAC
>ML831278.1:0-26315 GCA_009831015.1 Picea engelmannii
GATTATCCCATTATTAAAACTTATAGGATTCAAAAGGGAGGAGAATAAATATAGTCTAATATGACTTCAATGTTACATAGGATTTATTGGTCGAGCCTAAACTACATCATTACCCAAGTATCACATATCACAACTTAAATTCTATGCAATTTTTTAACCTATTCTATTTAATTATATTTGTTATGAAAAAACATCTAATTTTACAAAAATTTAAAGAGTCTTTTTAGTTAAAAGTTTTTAATTATTATGGTACAATATTTCGCCACAAACCACTTTTTTTTTCTAACAGAAAATTTCTCAATATATTAATATATATGATGATCTCTAAAATAGTACAATGCTGATAAATTACATCCATCTCCAAGCCACTTCTAAAAAGTCTTTCTCGGGCACAAAACACTTTTGACATAATAATTACAAAACTATTATTTTGTCGACCTACTATCTTATATTTTTCAACAACTACTCTATAATTTTTTTTTTTTACAAATTTTTCAATAAAAAAATATTGAATAAAAATTATAACAATACTCCACTTTCACCAATTCAACTCCTCCATGATTCTACATCCCAGAAACATTGAAAGTAGAAATATGGTTTGGTTAAAAGTCCGCTTCATTAGCTTCCTTTCTCTTCACGTTAAGTTGTGTAGTACCCACAGAACAATAAATAGTTGAAAAAGAGATCCAACGCTTTGCCTCGTCCTGTCTTTCATATTGAAAATCCCCAGTCCTTATTTCGGCACTTCCCTGTACACACATGTGAAGAGTCGACAAAAGCAGACAGGATGCACAATTAACAGAGCTCAACTGTTCGTGGGGCCCATGATGAGCTTCCAGGTTCCAACTTCCCTCCCAAAGCACAATTTTTTCTATGCACAGTTTTTGAAGAAAGGGAAGAGGAAAGATGGACGCAACGCTAAAGGACACTTCTCGCACTCTTTTCCAGACCCGCAGAGCCTCTAAAGTCGTATGGCTTTTCCCAGGAAAAAAATAAATTGCAAACCTACAGCGACTGAACAGTGCAAAAACCTACGTAAAGATGATTACAATTTTGGTAATCCCACGTATATATTATGTGCTAGTTTTCAATTTTTCTTCTGCATTTAGTTATCTAAGAAAGTAAAAGCTTTGAATTTTTTGAAAGTCTAAGTTGACAAAGAAGTGGAAAATTCACCATTCTTTTTGTTCAAGTTAAATATATATATATATATAACTAAAAAAATATATAGATGTGTAATTTTTTCCATGCTCAATATGAAGTTGGCACATGGCAGTTATAAAAGATATTAATAACAAAAAAATATTTTATTAAATAATTTTTTTTTATGAACAATCACCTTATATCAACTTTATATAGAGAATAATTGATAGTAAAAAAATTCTTATTTCACATATAGATGTTTTGTACTTCTCCAAATAAGGAAGATATCTAATTCCTTCAATTTTTAATATAGAGATAACATGCCATTTAAAAAAAGTATTAGTAATAAGTAACATTTCAATATCAACTATATATATATAAATATAAACAATTGAAAGTAAAAAAAATGGTGAGTTGAGTATGATGCAACTAGAAGAATTTGGTTTTGATATTTTTCTAGTTGCATCATACTCAACCCACCATTTTTTTTACTTTCAATTGTTTATATTTTTATATATAGTTGATATTAAAATATTACTTATTACTGATATTTTTTTAAATGACATGTTATCTCTATATGGTAGGTTGAATATGAAATTCTTCTAGTTGCATCATATTCAACCCACCATATTTAAAAATTTAAAACATTAGTTACAATATTTAAAAATTTAAAACATTAAAATTTGACTATAAACAAATTGTTAAGCAAAGTTGCACATTGCCCTCCAAATTGGAAAAAGTTAACTCCAGCATTTAAAAATTTAAAACATAAAAATTTGACTATAAACAAATGGCTGAGCAAAGTTGAATACTGCCCTCCAAATTTTACCTGGTTCAAATAATTTTATTTGATTTTAATGGGAAATTAAGTCAATATCCCACACCAATGAAACTACCGAATTCCGGCAGAGAAATTTGCTCCACGCTGCCGAATATATATGTACGTTACGTGCAGAATACCGAGGCGGGAGTCCTGGCCGCCCCTGCGTGGTCACGGGAGTGGAGCTTTTTTTGACGTACGTGAGATCGGGCTTTGACTGAACTGTACAAAAACAGGTCAGTATTTAGAAATAAAGGCCTCGTGGGCTGCGCCGCAGGGAAAAACAAAGTCTGACCAGACGAGTTTAGGTTTGGTTGATAAAAAGAAAAGGTTCAGTTCGATATAATATAGGCAGTACAGTACGCCACGGAACTTCATCTGCTACTGGTCTATACGAGAAGCTCTGGGGAAAAATCTGTGTCATGCGACTGCACGCTTCATGAGTTTTTTCTTTGGCATCGCTCTGTGTATTGAATCAGGCGAATCCTGCCTAATGCATTCCATCTCGATTTGATTGAATGCTGAAAAAATAAATATCGTCTGGAAGCGAGGCCGTCAGTCTCTGTTAATGCTCAAATGGCATTATAGAAGTTGTTGTCGTCGTCGTCTTCTTCTGCGTTGCTGTTTTTTAATGTAATGTCGTGGACGGGTGTTATTGTTTGGGGTGAAAGAATGGCCACTGTTCGAGCCACGGGATGGACTCTGCTGTTCTTATTGAGTTTGTGTTCTGCAGGAAGCAGCACCGAGGTGGCAACGCTGCTGGACTTCAAACGCGGAATGGGAGACCCGGGCGGCTTCCTGGCGAACTGGAGGGGATCGGATCGGAGTCCTTGCGGGTGGAAGGGAGTCCACTGTGTCGGGGGCTCTGTCTCGGCTTTGGCTCTGGACGACATGAACTTGACGGGGAGCTTTTCAGCCTCCGTTTGCGAGCTCCCCAACCTGACGGAGCTCACGCTGGGGAACAATAACTTGAACCAGTCTATCCCCCTGGAAATAGGGAGATGCCGGAACCTGACGGTGCTTAACATCAGCCAAAATTATATCTGGGGCACGGTCCCGCAACCGATATCGGAGCTCAGCTCCCTTCGCGTTCTGGACCTCACGTCCCTCTATTTAGAAGGCCAGATACCTTCGGACCTGGGAAATCTGAACAACTTGGAAGAGCTCCGCCTCGGCTACAACTGGTTCGTGGGCACCATTCCGGCGGAGCTCGGGCGTCTGGCGAAGCTCAAGGTCCTGGATTTATCCCAGAACTTCCGCCTCACCCCGGCCGCGATCCCCGCCGAACTGGGGAATCTCGGCAACTTAGAGAAGCTCTATCTCTACTCATCGCAGTTCTCGGGTCGAATCCCGGGCTCGCTGGGCAACCTACAGGCGCTGACGCTTCTGGACATGTCTCAGAACAATTTAACCGGTTCCATTCCACCGGAGCTCATGAGGCTCCGCCAACTGGTTTACCTGCATCTCTATGAAAATAAATTGTCCGGCGAAATCCCTTCCAATGTCTGGAACCTGACGGCGCTGGAGCAGCTGGATTGGAGCATGAATGGGCTCACAGGCTTCATACCCGACGGGATATCGAAGCTCTCGAATCTGCAAGTTCTTTCGCTCTACATGAATAAATTGACGGGCCCGGTGCCACCAGGTATTGTCAACCTGAAAAACCTTTTCCACGTCTTGCTGTTCGACAATTCCCTCAACGGGACACTTCCTGACGATCTCGGCCTCAACGCCAGCTTCACGTCCTTCGAAATCTCGGTCAATGAGATCCACGGTTCGATTCCTGCTAATCTCTGCAATGGGGGCAGGCTTCAGAACCTGAGCCTCAATGCTAATCGTTTCTCAGGCCCAATTCCGGACACCTATGGAAAATGCCACAGCCTTGTCAGGCTTAACCTGCAGAACAATGAACTGGGTGGGGATTTTCCGGCGGGTTTATGGGCTGCTCCAAATCTCACGCTTATCAGAATCGAGAACAATGGTATATCAGGCACCATTTCGCCAGAAATTCGAAAGGCTTCACAGTTGGCACAGATACAGATTGACAACAACCGGATCACTGGAGCTTTTCCAAAGGAGTTGGGCCAGCTTCCCAATTTATACAGGCTCTCTGCTTCGCAGAATCTTTTTGTGGGCGATTTCCCTGGGGATATATGCAATTGTCCTGCTCTCAGCATCATCAATGTGTCTCAAAATTCATTATCAGGTCAGCTTTCGGACTTCAGTGGCTGTAAAAAGTTAGTGTCTATTTCATTTGCAGACAATAAACTTCAAGGAGAAATCCCGTCTTCTCTTGGCAGTCTCCCGGTTCTCACATACATAGACTTATCGGCCAACAATCTAACTGGTCCTATCCCTTCTCAGCTAGCAAATCTGAAGCTTGTGTTGCTGAACGTTTCTTTCAATAGGCTTTCAGGTAGGGTTCCCACTTCTTTGATTTCAAGTTTGCCAGCATCATTCTTGGAAGGAAATCCAGGCCTCTGTGGGAAAGGATTGTCCAATACCTGTTCTTCTGAGGATACGAATGAATCCGGGCATAGTCGCAACCGTCCTGCTGTTCTGATGTGGGTTCTGATTGTTGCATTCATCGCTGCTGGTGTCATACTCATGGTGGGTTTAATACTGATACAGAGATCCTGTAACAGAATGCGATACAAACATGGAAAACCAAAATGGAATACCGTAGCATTTTATCATCTTGGATTTAATGAGGATGAGATTGTTTCAAAGCTAGATGAGAGCAATCTGGTGGGAAGTGGGTCTTCTGGCAAGGTTTACAGAATTACATTGCCCGGTGGCGAGGCCGTGGCAGTAAAGAAGCTCTGGAAAACAGGTAAGGTTGGAGGAAGACAGGCCAGCTCTATGAAGTCTGAGATTGAAACCCTAGGCAATGTTCGCCACCGGAATATCGTGAAATTGCTCTGTTGTAGTTCTAGTGAAGAAACAAATATGTTGGTATATGAATATGTGCCAAATGGTAGTTTGGCCAATGTTCTGCATTCCTCGGATACTGTTTTGGATTGGGCTGCTAGATTTGGTATTGCCCTGGGAACAGCCCAGGGTTTGGCATACCTGCATCATGATTTTATGCCACAGGTACTTCACAGGGATATCAAGTCCAACAATATACTTTTGGATTCGGACTATGAACCTAAGATTGCGGACTTTGGCCTTGCCAAGATATTGGGAGACTCTGCACATTCTCAGTCCATGACTTCTGCTGTGGGGACTTTTGGATACATCGCTCCTGGTATGTTGCAAAATCCAATATGAAACCCCACTCATTTTTAAGTGCTTTTGATTGTTAAGGTTTAATATGAAAACCCCCATCTTTTTTAATGTTTTGGATGCCACAGCATGAAAATCCCATGCTTTTGAGGTTCTTTAACGTCTTCTAATATCACACCATGAAAAGCCGATGCTTTTGAGCCTGTTTAAGGTCATCTAATATAACAGTATGAAACTCCATTTTTTTTTATGTTTTTGCCTAGTTCTTTCGATGTAACAATGTAAAACCCATTCTTTTTTACAGTATGATAAAATCACATGTTTTTCAGAATGTGCAAGGTTTGTTCTACTATAGTACTCACTGTTTTTTTCTACGTCATGTTTTTTTTGTGATCACAGAATATGCTTACTCTGTAAAAGTAAATGAGAAGATTGATGTGTTTAGCTTTGGAGTAGTATTATTGGAGCTGATAACAGGACGAAGGGCTGTTGAGATGGAGTTTGGTGATATGATCGATGTTGTGAAATGGGTTCGAGGGAAGGTTAACACAAAGGATGGGGTATGGAAGGTTCTTGACTCTAAGATCAGAGAGAGTTCAGAGCAAGACATGGTTGCAGCATTAAAAGTAGCTCTACTTTGCACCAGTGTGCTTCCTCAACGACGGCCGTCAATGCGTGAGATTGTCGAAATGCTTGAGCTTGTGAATCCCAATGGATCATCAAAACCAACAATTCCATCATTTGAAGACCTCTCTAAGATTTCCTAAACTCCTCCAAAGTCTTCCAGCTAAAATATTAGATATCTTACTTGGCATAGAGAGGAAAGCACACTCCCCCTCCCCCCAATTTGCTGTTACATTTTTAGTGACAGAGGATTGCAAATTTGATGACTGAATAGTTTCTCCTTACTTGACAGTAGAAATTCTATAGCATGTCTTTAAGCATGAAATTTATTTTTATAGGCAACTAATTCCAGCCCTCATAAGGCATTCTACGCGATGAAATGCATTAGCTTGTGTATAAATTCGAGGCCCTTACTGAATATATAATTCCACAGAGTGAGATATTTTATTGTCTAATATGTTTTTTAAATCTTGATTTGCATCTGAAACTCATAATCATTGAGGGCATGACCCAGGATATCACCCAAATCATTAATAATGACAACATTACAATTGGGATGCAGGTTCTATAAATTAAATACGAAGATTTCAATACATATCAAAGAGGTTTTGGGTTTGCTTTTTCCGAATTGAAATAGAGAGCACATGTAGTATGGATTTATGAGCAGCCTATTTTAAGATTAAGGTAATTGAAGGATAACAGGGATGGTTATTGGGCATGAGCTTCATGGTGTAGTGGAAAAGTGGTCAAACTGGAAGACCTTTTATCAAACTAAAATGATGGGTTTCATCCAAAGAAACTCTTTTCATCTAAGGCCATGTCTAAAATTAGTTAACAGTGCAGGGCTACTCTTGAGACTCCAGAGAAGGTAAGTTAGGCTTCACATCAAATAATCAAATAATGTAGTGCCAAGCACAAGTAAACATAATTATATGCTTGCAGATAAACGGAGTGGGTCTTCTATAATGTGTCAAGTAAGATTTTATTTTCCTTTTATTATGGACTCTAGAAATTGCTGCTGAGGGGCTGCCTGTTTGTACTAACAGTGAAAACATACATGAGAAAACAACTTCTAATTCTTAAAGACGGCAAATTAAAAACGGGAAAGGGCTAATTGCATTAGATGCTCATTGGATTATTAGTTATGATATATTCCATACACAGGGAGTTGAAGATTAGAGAAGGGTGGAGTCCTCAGTCAACCAATTGTATATTTTAGGATACTATTTCTTGTCTTTTAATATCTTTGAAGGTGTAAGGGAATGTGGTAATAGATCCCCTAAGGGAGGAATACAGCTACTGGTTTTAATAGTGCCACTGCTTTACAATTGCCACGGTAAATATCTGGCGAGCATTCAAAACCAAAAAAATAATGTTTACATTGTTATGGATGCATTCCAGAAGTATATGATTTTTAGTATAGTTTACACTTGTGTTTGCTTGTATATATCATTTTACAACTATGTATAAAGAGTTATACAATTTAATATGATTTATTAAATTTTATGGTGATTATATTATTGTTTAATATATTAATACTTCAAAAGTATATATATATATACACACAGGTTGGTATCTTTTATTGCATAATGAAATATAAAGATACATCCAATAAGTTTCCTACTGGGCAAAACCAAAAAACTATTCATGTGATCAGTACTAATTTACAACTGGCCATATACAAGTGTGCAGTCATGGAGTTTTGGCTCAGTCACAAACTATACTAAGTTTGCATATAGTATCCTATTTTATTTCAAAAGAAAAAGATTAAAAACCACCAGAGAATCTGAGCAAACTAGAGTTTTAGAGTATGTTGAGATAGGCTGATCCTCTACCTCTTCTGTGATCATTAGATAGCCTTCTTCAAGGGAGCATATGCCGGTTAGTTTCCAAGTAAACATGTCGTAAGCAGATACTTTTGAAAATAGAAGCCATATCCCATGCTCTCTTTATCGAGGCCCTCAAAGAGATTTTTCTTGTTTGCATGATAGGAGCTTGATAGCCACTCACATACTAACAGAGAATCACCAAAGAGGACCAGTTCCTCCACCCTGTAGACCTTTGCAAGTGCCATGAAGGTATATGCTGCTTTTTCTGATCTCTGCCACGTTGTTTGTGCATATCCCCATACAAAGATGAAATGCTATCTTGTGCTTGCTCAACAAGAGGAATATGCCCTCTAATCCACACCATTCCCAGGATTACTTGTGGATGGCCCATCGAAAAAACTTTATGGGGAATGGAAGTCAATAATCAAAGGGCCAACATTTCTTCGACTGTATTTGAAGGATATAGAAGGGCGATGTTTAGTTCGTAGAAAACTTGAGCTCACTGCAAACAAATCCCTCTGAAAACTACATCAATACACATCAATTTCTTTTTAAATACTCATTTGCTGCCAATGGGCTTTCTTCCAGTCGGCAACTCCACTAGATCCCAAGCCTAATTCTTATCCAAGACTGCCATTTCTTTGACCATGGCCTTTTTCCAAAGTTTTCCATCCTCTGAATCCATTGGCTCCCTAACAGTTCTAGGATCATCATCAGTAATAGACAAAACAAAATTTGAACGGAAATCAGGTGGAGTATACCTTTTCAGTGGTTTTTTTCCTTGAACCAATCTCAATACTAGAGTGTGAGGATCTTCTTCTTCTGATTCTTCTTCTTCTGTAGAGTTTGATTCATCATCCTTTGACTCAAACTCTATTTTCTCTGGTTCTTCCTTACTTGGTAGGACTTCCTGTTTGACAACATCTTTCATTTCTCTAAATACCACATCTCAGCTATAGACAACCTTCTTAGTTTTTGGGTTCCAAAGCTTATAACCTTTGAGACCATCTTTATACCCAATAAAAATACACTTTTCAGCCTTCTTATCCAGCTTACTCATGTTTTCCTTTGGAACATGAACATAGGCCTCACAACCAAATACCTTGAGATGTGTGAGAGAGGGTTTCTTACCATTCCATACCTCGCGTGGAGTCTTGTCATCCAGTGTTGATGAGGGTGATCAATTGACCAGGTAACATGCAATACCCACTGCCTCTGCCCAAAATTCTTGCCCTAACCCGACACCACTGAGCATGCACCTTTCTTTTCCATCAATTTTGTGTTCATCCTTTCTACAACTCCATTTTGTCGAGGTGTATAAGGAGTAGTCTTCTGCCTTGCTCTACCACATTTCTTACATAATTCTTCAAATTCATCCCCGCATAACTCTCCACCACTATCTGTTCTCGACACCTTAATTATTTCCTCTGTTTGATTCTCAACAAGACCCTTAAACTCATTAAACCTGTCAAAGACTTCAGATTTCTTCCTGAGAAAATATATCCAAGTATTCATCAAGAAGTCATCTATAAATGAGACATTATACACAGATTTTCCCAATGATGGAACCGACACAGGTCCAAACATATCACTGTGCACTAGTTGTAAAATTCATTTTGCCCTCATTGCACTAGAGGGGAATCTTACCCGATTCTGCTTCCCATATACACAATGTTCACAAAAATTAAAATCCAAAGAGCAGTTAGACATACCTTCAACCATACATTTACCGTGTAGTAGTTGAAGACCCTTCTCTCTGATATGCCCCGGTCTTTGATGCCACAACATAACATTTTCTCGAGAGACTGTAGGAGTTTTTTCTTCTTCATCTCCAATACCAGGGACAATGGAACTATTACACCCATCACTAATAGTGCTTCCTTGCAGCTTATACAGAGTTCCAATACGAACATCCTTCAACACCACCATTTCTCCTCGAACCATCTTACATGTTTCTTTTTCAAATACTATTTTTACTCCCGCATCGTCCATTTTGCTTACAAAAATCAAATTTCTGGCCAATCCTGGGATGTGGAGAACACTAGGCACTTTTATAATCCTTCCATCTATGAGCCTCAACTTGACTCTTCCTCGTCCTATGATTTTGGTTGTCAAATCATCACCCATGAAAACATTGCCTCCATCATATCTTTCATATTCACAAAACCACTCCTTGTGGGTAGTCATATGAAAGGATGCACCTGAGTCAACCAACCATGCCTCATGATCTGCATGTGTTTTTGAAGAAGCCAGATACACATCTCCTCCTTCTTCCTTGGAGGCCAAATCTTTTGTAGAGGCAACACTTTCAGATCCCTTCACTCTCTCAATGTTTTTGGATCTACATTGCTTTTTGAAGTGCCCTTCTTTTCCACATCTCCATCATAACTTTACAAAATTTTTGGTAGATTTAGATCTACCCCTAGATTTAGATCTCCCACTTGAGGACTTAGATCTATTTCTTTCCCGGGAGCGTCTTTTTGCAAATAATGCATCTGTGCTATATCCTTCCATGTTCTTCCGTCTCATCTCCTTCAACAACAAGGATGAGACCACATCATCGAAACTCAAGGTAGTTGTATTACTACCTATGGCCACAACTAGACTATGCCATGAGTCTGGTAAAGAGCACAATAAATTGATACACTTATCTTCATCTGAAATTTTAATTTCAACAGATAATATCTGACTTACCAGAATATTGAAGGCGTTCAAATGCTCTGTCACTGAGTCTCCATCTCTCATCCCCAGGTTATACAACTTCTTCCACAGGAACAATTTATTTACCAAGGACTTAGACTGATATAAGTTCCCCAACTTATCCCATAACTCCTTGGTTGTAGCTTCCCCTGACACATTCAATAATATTGAATCTTAGAGACACAATCAGATTGTGTTTTTTGCCTTTTGATCCAACTTTTTCTAGTCATCTTATGAGGTTTCTGTAGGTGTAGTACCTGGATCCACTAATCTTTGTCTACCAACAGATCTTCCATCTTGATCTTCCACAACCAAAACTTTGCCCATTAAATTTCTCGATCTCTATTTTCGAACTACTTGCCATTTATTTTCACTTGAAGAATCAATACTGCATATCTCCCACTGTAACAAGGCTTGTCACAGTCCCGAGCCAAACCCCTGACCATAAAGGCCTCCCCCTAAAGCCAATAATTGCTCTGATACAAAATGTAGATTTTAACCTTGTACAATTATTTACTGCAAACATATTTTCAATAAAAGAACATAAAAGATACAATGGAAAATACACACATTACACAGAGACTTTTTTCCGGGAAACTCAAACCGGGAAAACCTACATATTCTATATTCATTCACACCATACATTGTTACAATACAATATACATATAGAATTCCGTAGCATCCAAAACCTTAATCTAATAACCCAAATTAGTCAACAACCCTAATTCCTTAACCAAAAATAGAAAACCATCGGTGAAAACCATGTGCCGAAAAACCGCCTAAAAAATAGATGCCAAAAACCACCAAAAAAATTCTAGCCATGCAAAGAATATAATGCATACCCAACATAATAGTTTTTAGAAAAAATGGAAATTGGTGAATTTATTTTGGGAAAAATCATGGAAAATTAGCCCATTGGCGAAATTCAGCCCCTAAAATCATTTATGAATAAAATGCACATGCTATATAAACCATATTTTCACATGCTTATTCCATCATATTTTGATGTATAATCAACCACTTTAATTGGTACCAAGGGTTCCACGAAACTCTATTTCCTTCAAAGTTTACATTCTAGTAAGTACCAAGGGTGCCATGTTCATGAACACCCTTCAAGCATCCAACTTTCTAGGTGGAGGAAATGATGAAACTATTGAGACCCTCTTAACACAACCTATGTCACCCTTGTTAAAAAATTAATGGTCAATAAGGAATAAGTATGCCTCCTTATTGTTAGAATAAAAGAGATGTGCTCATTTTCCCATAGACAATATAGAAATATTGTCACCCAACCATAGGCACGAAGCCACCCTCGAGCACCTTTAACCTTGACAAATAGAATAATTTTGGAAGCAGACCTTAAAACCAATAGCCAACCAAGATAGCGTATTTCTCTCCAAGGATAGCGTACCAAACAAAGAATCCAAACCATAACCAAGGAAAAAAGTCCAAACCATAACCAAAGACCAAAAATCCCAGTTGCAGTAGATGCAACTGCACTCTTTCTCCAAACTTGTGCATTGTTTCTGGTTTTCTAGGTAAGAGAGAGTGAAAAAATGAGCCAAGACGTCCTCTATTTATACTAATCTGTGCAATGACTTTTCTAGCTGGGTTGACCTGGGTTTCTGGTGATTATATTTTTTGTTTATCTTTTTCCTGTGGAGCCGACTTGTCTTCCTGGAGTATAATACCTTAATATTATATATTATGTTGAGCTGACATTTTTCTAGGGTTCTCACACATATGTTTATGGTTTCTCTTACTTCCCAGAATATTCTAGTCTCGTCAAAGGTTTCACGCAGAGGTTAATACCTCCCGCAACTACCATAATATCAACACTCCCTCCTAGCTAGGAAGGTATTAAAAACAATGGTCTTGAGCAGAAACAAACCATTCAACTGGTAGCATCATCATAGTCACACAAGCTATCTCATGATCACGTAGATCAACTCATGAGCAACATCACCACTATCAGTATCATCTGATGGCATCAACTGCATCATCTCTTGAAGCCATACTCCATCTAAGTAATCAAACATGATGCTGAATAAGTCACTCATTCAATCAAAGTGATGTAAGGACCATTCTTCTAATCTGGATATAGGTCCTAGAAGAATGACTATCCCAATAGATGTTGAAAGTTACACCATGGGCTACAGAGTCCATTCCTACAGGAATGTCAGTCTCATACTATTTTCTAATCGAGTCATATGTACCATAGAAATCCATCTCTACCCATATGCCATAGAAAATATCAGTCTCGTATCAACCACCCTAATTGAGACGTCGTGTCTTTAGGGGGTGGACTATTCAACCTAATTGGGCCAATAACTATGCCTCAGGAGAATATCGATCCTAAACCATTTTCCTAATTGGGCCACAACCCAGGCCTTAGGAAAATACTAGTCCATGATACGTCAACAATCTGTCATCCTAGACCATTCTCCACAGGGAGAATGCCTGTCCACTAGCACACTGACTATCCATCTAGCTGGAAATCAGATAATAGCATGCGACTGTTACAATTCCATCCAATAGAACACAACTGTGTCTATCCATACTAGTACACAACTACTACCCAGTGGTAAACAACCACTCCTAATAGCACACAACTACTAACCAATGACACATAGTCACTACTAGTGGAGCACATCCACTACCGTAGCATACAACTACTATCCAGAGACATACAATCTCCACAACAATCATATCATTCGATATCAACTTGCATAAACAATATCATGATACAAACTGAGTCATCTGGGCCATTCCTCCACTGACATCTGTGAGATGTGGAAGAGAATCTTCCCTCGGAAAGTAAAAACATCAGCCATGGGCTATTTGGACTATTCTTTCCAAGCATAGAAGAATAAATGTCCATGATTTATGAACCTGGACCATTCACCTAACCGGGCCATTCCTCCGACATTAATCATAGTGCAACTTGGAGAGAATAAGTCTGCCCTAGGGAATGTCTATCCCTAATTGTTGAACCTGGACCATTCACCTCTGGGCCATTCCTCCAACACTAATCCCAGTGCAACATGGAGAAAATGAGTCTGCCCTAGGGAATAACTGTCTAGACCATTTCATATGGAAATGTCTGTCTTGCACCAACCTCCTATAACAGACCATTCTTGAAAACTGCTCACAACTGTGAACTTTGAAAAAATGACTGCCTGAAGAGGCGGACCATTCTGCTTGACCACTACTCAGAGTGACTTCCAAGAAGAATGATTGTCCTAGACCATTCCCCCACATTGGCCACAAGGGGAATCATTGTCTATGGTACATCAACAATCTATTAGACCATTTTCATTATGAAAATGGCTGTCTGATCTGGACCATTTTCTAAATTGGAAAATGACTTCCCATAAATCAATAACATATCAATGCTCCCTCCCAACCTGGGAGTAATCTCTTCCTTTTCCAATAAGGAAGTCATCTCCACATGCAAGGTACCAGATATAATAAATATGCAGAACATAAATAAAATGCTAGAAATGGCAGAATAACAGTAATATAACCAGCGTAATCTCCACAATAACACATAAATGATATAAGAACAACAACATAAATAACACTTTGATTCAGAAAGCAATGTTCACGGGCCTCTTCGAGGGGGCAACCTCCAGTCGAGCAGCTCTCTGTTACAATAATCTCCAAGCTAGGGTTCTCATACCCTCGACTCCTATTTATACTAAAAAGAAACATCTAGAGGAAGATCCTTCTAGAAGCGGAAGCTTCTATTAGGTCTTCTTACATCTGCCTTATTCTATTTTATTGAAAGGCCTTATTAATATTGACCTTTATTACATCCGAATATATTGATCTACCTATGTGCGGGTTAGGACCCTGACATGTCCGCCCCCTTAAAAATAGCCTTGTCCTCAAGGCTTGAGATGTGGAAACTACTGTAGAATGGTAGCTAGTTCCCAAGTGGCATCTGCTGGAGTCGTATCTTTCCACTGGACTAGCACTTCCTTGATGGTTCTTTGATGCGGGGCGACGCTCACGCTGGTCCAAAACTGCTTCTGGCTGTAGCCAAATGGATCCTTCTTCAACTAACTCTGGAAGGTTGGTTTGAATTTGGCACCTAGTTCCAATCACCTTCTTTAAGCATGAAACACGAAAAACAAGATGTAGCTTCCACTGACTGGGCAGAGCTAACTGATATGCAACTTGTCCCACATGCTTGAGAACTGTATAAGGAACATAAAATTTGGGCGCTATCTTCTGACAATGCTCGGCCTTGAGGGAAGTGTTCTTGTATGGTTGCAGTCGTAGAAACACCTGATCCCCTTCTGCAAATTGACGTTCCGAGCGACCTTGGTTTGCTTGTTGCTTCATGCGATTCTGTGCGATGACCAAGTTCTCTTTAAGGGTATGAAGAATATCCTCTCGAACTGTAAGTGTTTGGTCAATCGCCTGGACCTTCGAGGTACCTAGTAAGTATGAGAGAACTGAAGGTGGCTTCTGTCCATATACCGCTTCAAAAGGAGTCATGCGAGTAGTTGTATGGTAAGAAGTGTTGTACCACCATTCGGCTAGGGGTAACCATTGAGCATACTGATGTTGTTTTTCAGAGGCAAAACACCTCAGATATGTTTCCAAACACTTGTTGACAACTTCCGTTTGACCATCAGTATGGGGATGATAAGTTGTGCTGAGATGCAATTGGGTGCCCTGGAGCTTAAATAGTTCTTGCCAAAAATTGCTTGTGAAAGTTGGGTCGCGATCAGAAACAATAGAGTGCGGTATGCCATGAAGCTTGAAGACCCGATCCATGAAAATTTGAGCCACCGTGGATGCAGTAAATGGGTGTTGAAGAACATAGAAATGAGCATACTTGGAAAGGCGATCCACAACCACCATTATGACTGATTTATTCCCCGATTTGGGTAAGCCGGTAATAAAGTCCATAGAGATATCCTTCCAAATAGCAGGTGGAATCGGAAGCGGTTATAGTGTGCCCGAAGATTTGACTATTTCTCCCTTGTTGCGTTGACACATCTCACATTCAGCGACAAAATTACGGATGTCCTGTTTCATACCATCCCAGAAAAAAGAACGTTTGACCCTGTCATATGTTTTGGTGAACCCTGAGTGCCCCGTTGTGGGTGTAGCATGAAGCTCATAAAGTACCGTGGATTTAAGCTTTGATTGTTTACTTAAATACAAACGACCTTTGTATCGAAGCTCATCCTGGAGCCAAGAGTACCCTGGGGGAGCTAGAGCATTGGTCTGCAATTGCTGGATCAAATGCAAACTTTTGGGATCTTGAAGCCATTCCTGGCACACAACTTGGAGCCAATCGGGTACAATGAAGGAAAGAGAAAAAAAGGATCCTTCTTCTTCATATTTTCGGGACAGTGCATCCGCCACTACATTGTCTTTGCCCTTCTTGTAAATGATCTCATAATCATATCCAAAGATCTTAGTCACCCATTTTTGTTGGAAATGCGTTGTTCCAAAACGTACTTGAGGCTTTGATGGTCGATCTTAATTTGGAAGCATTTCCCCAAGAGATAAGGGCGCCATAGATCAACGACATGCATAATAGCCAACATTTCCTTTTCATAAATGGGTTTGCCCAGATTCCTTTCAGACAGTTGCTTGCTGGTGAAGGCCAAAGGTCGACCTTCTTGCATAAGGACGACACTGATTCCTTTCCCTGAGGCATCACATTCCAACAAAAAGGTCTTTGTGAAATCAGGAAGGGCCAGAACCAGAGTGGTGCACATGGTCATCTTCAAGGTTTGAAATGCTTGAGCAATGGCTGGAGTCCAAGTGAAAGAGTTCTTTTTTAGGACAGCAGTGAGAGGTGTTGCAATCTTTTCGTAGTTCTTAACAAACTTGCGATAATACCCTGTTAAGCCCAGAAATCCACACAATCTTTTGAGAGTCTTTGAGTGTGGCCAGTCTTGCATAGCTTCAATCTTTTTTGGATCCACCCTGATGCCATCCTTGCCAACCAGCTGACCCAAGTATTCTACTTCTGAGGCACCAAAAGCACATTTAGACTGCTTCAGGAAAAGTTGGTGCTGAGAGAGTAGATGGAGAACTTTATCCACATGAGTAAGATGGTCTGTCCAGGTTTTGCTATTGATGAGGATATCATCAAAGAAAACTAAGACAAAATGACGGAGAAAGGGACGGAAGACATGATTCATGAGGCTTTGGAAGGTGGAGGGGGCATTACACAAGCCAAAGGGCATAA
The DNA here is from genome assembly GCA_009831015.1 of Picea engelmannii. NCBI lineage: Eukaryota > Viridiplantae > Streptophyta > Pinopsida > Pinales > Pinaceae > Picea > Picea engelmannii. The sequence continues at coordinate 16,565 of ML831278.1, forward strand.
CCAAAAACTCATAGTGCCCCTCATGAGTGCGAAAGGTTGTCTTGGGAATGTCCGCCTCTTTCATACGTATCTGGTGATAGCCCGAGCAAAGATCAAGTTTAGTAAAGAATTGGGCGCCACTAAATTCATCCAGGAGGTCATCAATGATAGGAATGGGAAATTTGTCTTTAATGGTCAGTTTGTTGAGGGCACGAAATTCATGACACATTCTCCAAGAACCTTCTTTCTTCAGGACCATGACTACAAGAGAAGAGTAAGGGCTCGTACTAGGGTGGATAACGTCTGCATTAAGGAGTTCCTGGACCATTTTCTCAATTTCATTTTTTTGTGAAAAGGGGTGGCGATATGGACGGATATTGGGAGGAAGGCTTCTAGGTACAAGGGGAATGTAATGATCATGAACACCGCGGGAAGGAGGGAGTCCTTGGGGAGTGGAAAACCATTTGATGTTTAGAAATGAGGGCTTGGAGCTCATGCGGCACCGGGGGTGTCTCTGTTGCTTGTATGGCATGGAGTTGGGCAATGACACCAGAATGACATTTTTTTAGCAGCTTTTCCATGCGATGGGAACTAATGACCTCAGTTGAACCAACAGTGATGCCTTGGAATTTATATTGGTGGCCATCCTAGTCAAATTGCATGGTTAATGCCTTAAAATCCATGAGAATGGGACCCAAAGTTCTTAGCCAGTCTGCACCCAACACAATGTCACAACCACCCATGTCGATAGCAAACATATGGAATTTTAGGTGGTAGTCACCAATTTGGAGACACACATTTTCATAGCGCCCTCCAAATTTCATGGAACCACCATTGGCAATCATGATTTGGAAATTGTTGACAACATGGATGTAGCAATGAGTTTCTTGGGCAATGCAACGATGAATAAAATTATGGGTGCTTCCACTATCAACCAGAATGATGACCTTCCGATGCTTGATGTAACTGATTAACTTGAGGGTTTGGGGAGCAAAGAATCCAGTGAGAGAATTGAGGGAAATGACAGGTTCTACTTCGGGAGGGTCTAAGGGAGGGGTTATGTCAGTGATTTCAGGTGACTCAGACACAAGGGGAGTTTCAACATCCTCTTCCGAAATATCCTCAGAGATGGCCATAAAAAGATTTTGTTCCTTACACTTGTGGCCCGGGAAATATTTGTCATCACAATTATAACAAAGACCTTTGAGTTGGCGTTCAACTATTTCAGCCCTGGTCAATTTTTGGATCTTTAATGGGGTAGAGGGAGTAGTGGGAGTGACGGGCTTAGGGCGAGGGATAAAGGAGGTTTTTCGGTTTTGAGAGGATACAACTTGTTGTGCTTCTTTAGCTCGTTTAGTAGCCTCCACCCAACTTGAGGGTCGAGCCATGAGGACATGGGGCCAAATCTCCTCCTTTAGGCCATTGATAAAACACTCTCGAAAGAAAGCATCAATCATGCTCTCTATTCGAAAAGCCAGGCGCTCAATGGCAGCTATGAAGTCTTCTATTGTTCCTGATTGTTTCAACTTTGTCAAATGGCCCAAATGGTTTGTGTTCGTGTCAAAGTGTTCATAAAGCTCAGTCACAAATTGGGTCCAAGCAATATACCCTTGATGGGAAGTTTTTCTCCATTGCTACCATTGCCAACGTTCTTGATCTAGATGGAAAACACCATACCGGGGTTTGGCCAAGTCATATGTAATTCCGTATAAAGAGAAATAATGTTCCATTTGGGTTACCCAACCAGTGGGGTCCGAGCCATTAAATTTGGTCACATCCACCCATGGAAGGCGTAGGTCACATTGAAAGTGATGGGGCTAAAAGGTATGGTAATGTGAGGAATGTTCACCTTCGGTCTTTGGGGGTGCTTCAGAGAAAGGGTCATCTATAGGGATCTTCAGTTTGGTGCAGAGTGATGCAAAGACATATTCAAGCTGGGTGGTCAGTTCTTGTTTGATTTCCTCCACTGAGGACTGCATGGTTGTATTGATGGATGAATCGATGGAGGCAACAATAGCACTGAGTTGTTTCACTTCTTTTTGGGTCTCGAGGAAACCAGATTGCAAGGTGTTGAAGCGAGTTTCCAGATCCTGGCTACAGGTATGGGCCATGAGGATGGGTGAACTGAAAAGGGGCGGGCGGGGTCAAAAATATTGCCGAAAAATGATATGGATGAATGTGATAAGGGTGAAGAGATGAATCCAATGGAATAGGTCTCAAATAATGGTGAAAAAATTTCAAGACTTATTTATTTATTTATTTTTATTTTTACACCTACGGAGTTATACTCCGGTCTGAAGAATACTGCAGTGATGAAATTCCCAAATGCTTAACCAGAAAGAAATGTGTATTTACTTGGCAACCCGAACACAGTTGCACGACAATAGATCTGGTCTGTTTTTAATTTGTTTATGTTTCTGTCCCCCAAGGGTTAGGTATTCAAGGGTTCTACAAACAAGGGTTTGCCTTGTGCTATAGCTCTTTGATATACATGTGGGGTCCAACAGTAGTACTCGACCCAATATCTCAGGGCACTAACTAAGGAGGATAGACCGTACCCCTAGCCGTACTACCCGACTACCAAGGTACTAGAGAGTATCTTCACGAGTGTTGTTCTCGGTGACACTATAGCAGTCTGGCGACCAATAGGTTTATCTAAAGAGGGCTTCAGGAAATCTAGGTCGATCCGTACACAGGTGTTGTCTAATGTGGTACCACTTGAAGGGGTACCAATAGGGGTTACAAGGGTGGCCAACAAATGTGCGCTTAAGAACCACTTGTATTTCCTACGTGTATGAATCCCTCAACCGTGGGTTTATGCACGTAATGACAGATCTCTGTGGCTTAAAGACGCCAGAATACGTCTCTACCCTGAAAAAAATTCCCACAATTTCTGCCAAGGAAAGTGCTCTGATACCACTTGCAAGATACCAGATATAATAAATATGCAGAACAGAAATAAAATGCTAGAAATAGCAGAATAACAGTAATATAACCAGCATAATCTCCACAATAACACATAAATGATATAAGAACAACAATAGAAATAACACTTTGATTCATAAAGCAATGTTCGCGGGCCTCTTCGAGGGGGCAACCTCCATTCGAGCAACGCTCTATTACAATAATCTCCAAGCTAGGGTTCTCATACCCTCAACTCCTATTTATACTAAAAAGAAACATCTAGAGGAAGATCCTTCTAGAAGCGGAAGCTTCTATTAGGTCTTCTTACATCCGCCTTATTCTATTTTATTGAAAGGCCTTAATAATATTGACCTTTATTACATCTGAATATATTGATCTACCTATGTGCGGGTTAGGACCCTAACACCACGAGTACCATCTTGTCCCTTAAGTATGCAATATTTTCATCTCGGACAAAGGCTTTACCAAAATATCTGCTATCTGCTCATCTGTGGAGATATACTGGAGAACCAATTCTCCCCTTTGGACTCTTCTTGATCTCAATGTGATTCAACTTGTCATGGGACACCGAGTTCTATGAAAGCTTCACAGAACTCTGATAATCACAATATATCACGATCGAATCCAACACCTGATCAAACAGTCCAGAAACGAGCTTACAGAGCCACACTGCTTCCATACAAGCATCACAAGCTGCAATATACTCTACTTCTACAGTGTTGAGTGCAACAAAATTTTGTTTCCTGCTATCCCATGACATCGTGGAAAAGCTCTTGAACTGAAACATATCCAAGAAGCACTTCTTCTGTCATCTGCACTCCCAGCCCAATCTGAATTGATAAATCCATGCAGTTGTATATCATAACTCAAATGTCCCATAGACATTTCAAGGCATGCTTTGTAATTATTCAATTCTTCATGACTAGGTTCCACCTCGAACTATTTTCATAGCAAAGCAAATATCTGACTGAGTATTCTCCAAATACATCAACGAGCCATTTAATTGTCGATACAGGGACGAGTCTACTAGATCATAGACTCTCAACTTCTTCAGATTTGTCATCATGGGAGTTTTCCATGGATTTGCAATCCATCATTCCAGACATCTGAAGAACAATTTCAATACACTTCCTTTGTCATAGGAAGTTTTCACCACACTTCTGCTATACATGAGAGGCTCTGCACCAAGTTTGTTTGAATCCATACAAGGTCTTCTTCCATCTACATACAAGGGTGGTATACTTCAAAACCTTGAGGTTTCTCTACATACGCTTCTTCTTCAATTACTCTATTGAGAAAAACAATCTTTACATTCATCTAATGTAAACTCCAACCCATGGATACTGCACTAGATATAATGGCTCAGGTAGAGGTATGTCTAGTTACTGGAACAAGATGTCATCATAGTCTTCTGCCTCCTTCTGGGAGAACCCTCTAGCCCTGAGTCTCGCCTTGTATCTATCAATGCTTAAGTCTTTCTCACAATTTCTTACATAAATTGTTCTTCATCACAACTTCCTTCCATTCCTTCTGTTTGACTGCTTCTAGTGGGTTCAAACTGGTTCAATTAGTTGTTTTGACTTTTCTTTCTTTCTTGGAATCTTCATGTTCTTCCTCATGTTTCTCTTCAATGTTGGAGTCCATGAAATATTCTATAGATTACATGCCCTTCTTTCCTGAAGGGTCCAACATTTTCCTTCCGCCATATGAACATAAATGTCGATGGACAACCAATGATATTCAAGGCTTCTTTTCAAAGAAGACTTATTCTAGAGTCAATCTGGACATGTGTTGCTTATCATGACTTCTAATTCCAATGAAGAACATGGATAAATAATTCATGTTATTCACAGATTCTTCAATGGATCATATCGTTGGGGATTAGCCCCCTCCTAATCCTAGCTTCATGCGTGAATGCGAAATGTGCATGCTCTTCTTTTAGAATTCTGTAATCAACTCCCTCCATCTGAGAGATTCCATGCTTCCATCTGTTGCATCTCTCTTTGCTTTCTGCAAAATGTCACAAGCCTATTCTGGTTTCCTTTTTATTCTTGACTTCCTTTGAGTCAGACTACTCTGAGTCTCTTTAAGTTTGTTTCTATCTGTTTTGATTGCTTCCCATCTGGAAGTTGTGTCATCCTTATAAACTTCTTCTATGACAGCTTTTGCAAGGATTGTTCATCAAACATATTTTGCAAGGGTATCTGCTAGAACAAGAACAACAAGAGCAAACAAGAAATATCTATCTAGAGGATAAGTTAGTTCATGTTTCAAACAAGTATAATAAGCATCTATATCAATAATATTCATATGTATTCAAGTATTCAGTACACGTAGCAATAACAAAACCTTTCAAAGACTTCTTTCACAATTTGTGATGTAGCAACTATCACCCTTGATATATACAAATTTGAAGCTTAACAATTTAATCAAACCTGGAACCTAAAGCCTCAAATGCTATGGAGGGTGTGCTTTGTAACAACCCTAATGAATTAATTAAGTATCATGATTAAATATTTGTTTAATAAATATTAGTTCAATAAATATTAGTTTAATAAATTATTAATTTTGATTTTCTTAAGACTTATTTTATAATATAAATGTATTGGTAGATGGACCCATTTATGGGGGGGGGATAAGGTGGTTGAGGTTTAATGGGGAGATAAGGCGATTGGAAGGGAGGAGAAGGGGATAAGGCAAGGGAGAGGACTCGGGAAGGGGGGGCCTTTTGGTAAAGTAATATTTTTCATGTTAGGGAAGGGAGGAAAATTGGAGAAAGAGGAGAAGGGAGGAGGCAGTTTGGGACTGTGTATTTGTTATGTAATTGTTTTGTGCTTATATACTTGAGAACTTTCATAGGGGGCACCTGTTGCTGGGAATCTTGGGCTTAGGGGCTAGGAAACCATAAGGAATCCTAGGGCTAGGGAGTTGGATAGGTTGTTCCTAGATGGTTGGGAGGTTAATCAGTTTGGGCAGAGCTTCAGGCAGAGCTTCAGAACAACATCAGTTTGAGGTAGATATGTTTTATTATCATCATTATTATGTTGTTGTTCATTATTTATATATTGTTCATAATAATTATGTTGAACATGTTGTTTATTATCATGCTGCTCATTTTTAATTCTGTTGAACATTGTTATTATGTTGAATAATGAACTGTAAAGAATTATGATATCATTTCTATATTTAAATTTATGTTTTATAAGACTCTGTTTGGATAGGCCTTTACACATGGTATCAGAGCGAAGGAATCTCTGTGGACCCAAAAAAGGTAAAGGCCATTATGGAATGGCCAGTACCGAAAATTGCTTATGAGGTAAGAAGCTTCATGGGGCTAGCAGGTTATTATCGGAGATTTGTGGAAGGGTTCTTTAAAATAACGAAACCCATCACCACTTTGCAACGAAAGGGGGTCAGGTATGAATGGACAAAAGAATGTGATAGTGCATTCATCAAGCTTAAGAGCTTACTAACTAGTGCACCAATTCTACGAGTGTCAGATATGGAAAATGACTTCACAGTCTGCACGGATGCCTTGAAACAAGGGTTGGGGGCCGTGCTAATGTAGGATGGAGGAGTGATAGCGTATGTGTCAAGGAAGTTGAAGCAACACGAGGAGCTTTACGCTACTCATGACTTAGAGTTGGCAACTATTATGCTAGCTCTGAAACTTTGGAGGCACTATCTGGTGGGGCGAAACTTTGAGCTCAAAATGGACCATGAAAGTTTAAAACATATCTTCACTCAAAGGGATCTTAATGCCAGCCAGAGGTGATGGAGTGAGTTTATGAGTGAGTACGATTTTGGTATTTCATACATCAAGGGAAAATAAAATGTGGTCGTGGATGCCTTGAATAGGAGACCACGTGTCTTCTCCTTAGTACCCTTAAAAGTCAATCCGAGGGAACGTGTGTTGACGCAACTCCTTGGAGATAGTTGGTATTTAAAAGTTACTTCAAACCTCTAGAGTGAGAGGTAATTAGATCCAAAGTATGAAGGATATATCTTGGAAACAAATGGGATATTAAGATACCGAGGAAGGATGTACATCCCTGAAGGTGGGGATATTCGAAGCATCATACTGAAGGAAGCCCATAGAGCACTCTATTGTGCGCATTCAGGTGTGAAGAAAATGTACACATACATGAGAAAGCTTTTCTTCTGGGTAAGCATGAAGCACGATGTAGTCCATTTTTTCGCCAAGTGCCTAGAGTGTCAACAAGTGAAAGATGACCACCATCACTCAACAGGTCTCCTACAACCACATGATGTTCCTATGTCCAAGTGGGAAGTCATTTCTATGGATTTTGTTGTGGGGTTGCCGCTCACATCTCATAGACACAATGTCATTCTTGTGATAGTTGATAAGTTAACCAAGAGTGCTCATTTTATTCCGGTTAGAGACACTTACAATTTCACTGATGTGGAACGCGTGTTTGTAAGTGAGGTAATCCGTTTGCACGTGATACCTAAGAAGATCATTTCAGATAGGGACTCCAGATTCACTTCTAGGTTTTGGACAAGTTTGCAGTCAACGTTGTGGATGCAGTTGAACTCAAGCACAACTTATCATCCAGAAATAGATGGGCAAACTGAGAGAGTAAATCAAGTCATGGAAGACATGCTTAGGATGTATGTCATGGCTAATCAAACCCATTGGGAGAAGTACCTACGTTTGGTAGAGTTCACCTACAATAAAAATTTTCATAGCTCCATCGAAATGCCACACTACGAATTTCTATATGGAAGGCCATGCAGAACACCGTTGAGTTGGGAAAGATTAGAAGAATGCGTGAAAGTTGGGCCAAAATTGATTCAAGAGATAGAGGAATAGGTGATACAGATTAGGCAGAGACTGAAGGAAGCACAAGATAGACATAAAAGTTATGTTGATGCACATAGGACTGACCAAAGTTATAAAGTGGGAGATCAGATTTTCATTCGTATCAGGCCTAATAAGAGTACCATTTGGTTTGGGAAGGGGACAAAGTTGTCACCTCAATTTATAGGACCGTTCAAAATCCAAGAGAAAATTGGACCCGTTTCCTATCCTCTCGTACTTCCACCCCACTTGCATAAAACTCATAATGTTTTTCATGTATCTATTCAATGTCATTATGTTGTTGACAAATCACATAAACTAAATTGGAAGGAATTGCAGGTATCAGAAACAAGAATCCTCACGCTAGAACCGTTACGCATATTGGACAGTAGAGTCCGACAGCTCAAGAACCGTCTGGTAGACCAAGTTAAGGTCCAGTGGGACAAGTATAGTCCAGGATCTGCTACTTGGGAGGATGCCGAGACATTATGACAAGATTATCCCTCACTTTTTTTACCACCTCGAGAATATGTTTCTTGAAGGTTGGGTGTATGTAACACCACCTTTTGACTTAGACAACTAGAATTACCCGAGGCCTAATCACCTTTATTTTCTATTCACAGTGAAACTATCAATGATACACTTGAACTTTTAAGACGTATGAACCTTTATGAATGTTTAAACGTTATTTGAATGATGATGGATATGATGCAATCTATTATGTGAATGTAAATTCTATGAATGTTTAAACATTATTTGAATGATGATGTATATGATGCGATCTATTATGTGAATGTAAATTCTATGAATGTTTAAACGTTATTTGAATGATGATGGACATGATGTGATCTACTATGTGAATGTGAATTCTATGAATATTTAAATGTTATTTGAATGATGATGGATATGATGCGATCTATTATGTAAATGAAAATTCTATGAACGGGTAACATTAATTGAATTGTGGGGATATTATGATATCTATTTCTAATTTGAAAATTTTGACATTTAAAGTTGTTGGTACGTGGATACCGAATTGAGATTATGGTCGAATGCATTTACATGATGATAATGCACAAATATGTATGAGTTTGTGTTATAGACTAATTTGCAGGTCAATGGTAGCCAAGGTATAATGGTAATAAAAGTGGATGTCATGACCATCAACCGAGAAACAATATGGTATGAATCTTTGTATGTGAATTTATATTGGTACGAATGCACTATTATGATATATGGACCAGTGTAGGTTTTTAGGTGGTGAGACTGCCCAAACTGAATAAACGATGACAAAATTCCTAGCAACACGGTGCCACTGTATATTCCATTGTAGGGTGTGGACCCTAGTCCTAATAGGAGGGGTGGAGGCATTTCCCACCGTGTATCCTACGAAACCTGGAGTCATGGGAGGACGGTGTTAGCTCACGCTCCCCTAGACGTGTGATGATGACTGTCAGTTGCTTGCTAGGGAAGCTTGGTCAAGATAGTGACACTTCCTCTTACGGGTTCTATTTGGAGTTAGGTCAATATAGTTGACGCTCCAAGATAGTCCAGTAGAGGAAGGATAGGAATGGAAGATGGAAGTAAGTTAGGGAGGAAAAATGAATAGAAATAGTTGAGAGTGTATGGAGATTTGCCTTATGGTGGAATTTATTGTTTTCCTTCTGAAAATAAAATATGTATATATGTATATTCATAATTACTTAACTGAACTACAATTGTCTAAATAAACGTTGTTGAGCTAGATTATTGTAATTAAAGGATTTCACAAACATTTAATTGGTTTATTATCTTTTATAAAATGAATCGTCTTGTTGATTGGGTTGGATGCATACAATAATTACTATAGAGGTGATAGTTATTGTCATTAGTACATGCACGCGACTTGTATGTGCTAGCTACACATGTACACTAATATGTATGAGTTTTCTTTGGCTTACTTACTGATAATGTTGTTTATTGGATATGAATGTGTGAACCATGTGTCATTTCCCTTGTATTATAAATTACTTTAACTTCGGGACG
>ML831278.1:34798-54734 GCA_009831015.1 Picea engelmannii
GCACGGTATAAAATCTCAAAGGTATACTAATAATCAAAGAGCACACCAAAAATAATCAAATGACCAATATGCACACAAACAGGGTAAAGTGGCTGAAAGGGGCCTCCCTCCCTAAAGTAGGTATGCCTCGCCCAAGAGGGGCATGAGACTCCCTACTAAAGATTGGAGGTAACAAAATAAGTTATAAGGGCCCTGGTGGGCTTAACAACCAGTCAGTCAGATCCCCCCAGAGAGGTAATCCTCCATAATGGTTGTGTGTTGTCCGACCCTTATCTGACCCAGGGTACCTACAAAATAACCCATGCAAGTAACCTATATGGCACCTAATTCAAGAAACTAAGAAACCACTGTATAACCGATGCACATGAGAGCAGTCATAAATCAGGTCCACCATATGGGTAGGGTAGAAAATCCCGAAACCTTGAAAGCACCACCTCTCACAGAGGTAAGGGCACTAGAAAGATCACCAGATACAAATAGATCCCCAGAAATATCTCTGATGCTAAGAAGGTATCGAGGGGATATCCCTTCAACCGACCTTGCGCGACCTCGTGATTAACTCCGGTGTAAGTAGAGCCTCCTGATCTTACCGATTATACAATGGATTTCTCCACTCCCTTAGTCAGAAACATATGTTGATTTAATATCCTTGGAGAAGTTTACTCACAAAATCCTATTCCAAGGCACTAAATCCTAAGCTAGTTTGTGCACCCTAGAAAATAAAATCGTTACTAATCAATTTTAAATTATAGCGTTAATTTTAATGACCTTGCTTACTCAAAAGGTGCGGTCGTGAAACTAGTGATGTTATGACTCAACAAGTAAAGTAACTGAATAAGAAAACAATGCAAAGTCCTAACTTCAATTTTCGATAAATGATGTTCTTCCTAAAAATGCAATTTTTCTGCAATTCTAAATAAAAATGCAATCTTTCTTTACATGCACTAAGATAAATGACAAAGACTCAAAAGATCAAAATTCCAATCAATGTAAAATGACTAATATTTTTGCATTTTCAATATAAGAAAAATGAAAAAGCATGGACTGAACAAAAACTTGATATATAAAGACTCTACTGTGTATAAACAGAGACAACCCAAGTAGGATATCAAGGAGAAAAACACCCAGCCGAATGTACAAGGACAATCAAAATGAAAATATGATGAGAAAGGCAACACCCAAAACTTCAACCAAAGACAGGTTTCCTGTCATCCCATAGACACTTAACAATCACTATAGAGACCCAAGAAGACTCAACAATCATCAAAACCTACCCAACAACCACCAAACCTAGCAAACAAGGAAAATAGATTGATGTACGCTACTGTTCAAGGGAACAACGCGTATGTATGTAGCTTGCAGAAGGACAACACACATATGTACACGACTGTCAAGGAAAAACCTGTGTATATGTGTCAAAAACACAACTAGGCTAAGAGAAGGTTGAAAGACTCAAACCTAGAGTGAACAGAGGCTGTCAAGAAATCATATGACAAGAAACTCAATATGAACGAGAGAAATATAAGGAGAAGAACACTCCAAACCCCAAGAAAGATGATTCAATCCCCAGTATGGTCGCAGATTTTGTTACGAGGAAGATATCTCTATGGCTAGGGGAAAACCACACCAGACAGAAATGACTGCAGAAATCAACTATATTCTCAAGTATGTTGTATAAACAAATATGCTAGCAAGATAAGATAAAAGGCCTACCTCGTCCAGATGTTCGATGAAGTCCATCGTTGAGCACTTGACCCAAAGAAATATACTTGCAACTAGTCCTCAACAACCAAGCTGTTAATACATTCAATAGCATAATCCATTAATATTCATAACAAATACGCCCATGGAATAATAATTCAAATATTTGCAAGATATCAATTGGACGAGAAAACAATATTTCTATTAAGATATAATCAACAGAAGTGAATAAGTTACAGAATTTCATGTTGGCACGGTTCGGAACCAAGAAACTGAGTTCCTTCTAGCTGGGCCTCCACCACTTTAATCCTCCACCAAAGGCAAGCTCATATAAGAGAGACAATGGAGTTCTCACTCAATAAGGGAAGAGCTTGGAGGTTGAACAATGTGTTCATAATTAAAGGATAAAGGGATGTAGACTCAATGTGAAGTGAATAATTCCTCCAGAGTAACTTTGCTCTCAAAGTCGAATTCTTTCTCCTCTTTTCCATAGCTCATAATTGGCCCATTTATAGCCTTCAAGTGGAACTGAAGGGCCGAGTCAAAACGTTTCTAGTATATGGAAGGCCAAGAATCATTGATCTTCTGTCGTGATCAGAATTTATGCAGGAACACAACATAATACACAAATAACCATAAACACAAAGATACAACAGAAATAACACTTCATTTCATTAATAACAAAGAACTAAAATTTGTTTACAGACAAAATGGAAATAAACTAGCTAGGGCATTGGTAGCTTATCTCTGAGAAGAGATGTGGTAGCTACATGCCTCTGAAATTTGTGTTACAATGAGGCTCGAAGGCTTATATATTATTGAGAAACAATAGAAAACCCTAAACATCCAAAAACCTGACCTAGGAGATGAAACACTAGATTATGGGCCCCGTTAGGGTAAATTGGTACATCAATTTCCCGAGGTCGTAACTTTGGCATACTATATTCGTTTGACGCACATGATACATCGTTAGAAAGATCTATCTGAGTAATACAACTACTGACATCAAATATCAAGTCAGGAAAAAACACATATTCACGAAAGTTTTGATGCCCAAAAAACGTCGTTTAGGGCCTCAAAACAACCCCGAAAGTTCAAGACCTGAAAAACTGCCAAAAATAGTAAATTGTGCTACAATTAAGGAAACTGAAAAATTGAAAGAAAAAATGGTGGGGGTCCAAATGGAATAGGCGAGTGGCCACCAATATCCACCTAGATCATTCCTCCCCCCTTAGGAAGCAATGGTCCCCATTGTGTTGAGTTCCTCCATGAGATGAGGAAACTTCTACTGAACTTGGTCCCTGGTGAGCCACTTGCCTCGATGAAGGAGTTGGCCTGCTTTGACAACTCGATATAGTTGGATCCTCTGCTAGTGGGTGTTATTGATCTGTGTGACCATAATCCGATCACTTGTGGCTTGTTCCATGTAGTATGGGTTTAACTCTGTTGGTGTGAGTTGTTCTGCCATGTTGGATGTGTCCAAAAGAGGTTAAAAGTAGGGTCGAAGGCAGTCCACATTGAAAACTGGGTGTAGAACAAGGAATGGTGGAATACTGAGCTTGAAGGCATTGTCCCCTACAACCTTGGTGATGGTGTATGGCCCATATTAGAGTGGGCGAAGCTTGTGGTGGGGTCCAACGAGGCACTCCTTCTGCAAATGTAGCCACACTTTGTCACCCACCTGGAAGTTGTGTTGCACCCGATGTTGATCATGCCATTGCTTGTACTTAGCATTGGCTTTGTCTAATATGTCATGAACCTATTGGAAAATGTGATGAATGTGCTCAATGAATCTGTTCACTTTGGAAACTTCAGACTGTACATGCGCCGAATCATTTTGAGTAGCTGCAAATGGCATGGCTACGTCAATGGGACATAGTGGCTAGAATCCCAAGCCCACCTGAAAAGGGTTGTGGTCAGTTGAGATGTGGAGGGCCTGGTTATAGCTATGTTGTACATAGGGGAGGCTCTCATCCCATGTGCGTGGATGATTTGAGTTGTACATGCACAAAATGTGTATGATCATCCTATTGACGACCTCTGTTTGGACATCGGTTTGGGGATGGAAAGTTGTACCCACACTCGTTCAAAGAAGAGTTTAGCAATGGCTTCTGCTGTGATATTCTTCTTGCATGCCGCCATAATGGCCATCTTTGAGAATATGTCGACGACCATGAAAACAAATTCATTTCCATTCTTAGTATAAGGAAGGCCCGACATGTAATCCATGGAGATGGATTCCCAAGGTTGACTAGGGGTAGGCAGCGGAGTATAGAGGCCTTTCTTCTTGATGGTCGGTTTAGCAATGGTGCAGGCAGTGCAGGATCTGATGTACTTCCCAAAATCTTGTCGAAGGTTTGGCCAATAGAAATACTTCTACAATACTGCCACTATTTTCTCGACTCTGAAATTCCCAGTGACCCAACTGTAGTGCGCTTCCCAAATCATTTTGGGACACCCACTTGAAGGAACACAAAGGTTTCCTAGGTGACATAGTAGTGCATCCTGGAGGTGAAAATTTGGAACTCGGTTATCCTCCAAGAGCATCTTGTATGTGTGGCTGAATTCTGGATCACTCTTGTAGAGAAGTAGCCAATTAGAAGTCTCATGCCCACAAGATTTGAGCATGGTGGTTATTGATGCGATCGGTGGTAGGCTGAGGCAGTCTGCAACATTATTGGTGCTTCCCTTCTTGTACTTGATGTTCAACTGAAACTGTTGCATATATGTGGACCACTTCTGATGGTGATAGTTCTGCAACTTCCCTTGTGTCTGTATGAATTGTAGGGATCAATGGTCTATGTGGATTATCGTTTCCTTCTCCAAAATGTAATGCTTCCATTGTCAGAAATCCTACACAATGGAATAAATCTCTTTGTCATAAGTGGGATACTTTTGGACTATGTCGGACAATGTCTCACTGTGATATGCCATTGGATGCCCCTATTAAGTAAGAACTGCCCCAATAACATAGTCAGAGGCACGTGTCTCGATCTCAAATGGTTGTTGCAAGTTTGATAATGTGAGCACTGGGGAACAATAGAGGCAATGTTTCAATTCTATGAACGCCTTCTATTGAGATTCCTACCAAAAGAATTTTGCTTTCTGTCCTCCCTTGGTGACTTGACTCAAGGGACAAGTGATATGAGAGAATCCCAAAACAAACATGTGGTAGAAATTAGCAAGACCCAGAAAGTTGCGAAGCTCTATTAGAGTTGTTAGGGATGACCAATCCTGAATGACTTCGATCTTGGTTGCATCCACATGCACCCCACGTTCATCAATAATGTATCCCAGATACTGAACCTGGGTCATGCCAAAAGTGCACTTCTCCAAATTGGCACACAAATTGTGTTTCCGCAGTGTTTGGAGGACTTGTCGAATGTGGTGGAGGTGTTCTTCCCAAGTCTGGCTGAAGATCAGGATGTCATCCAAGTACACTACTACAAATGAGTTGGTGAATGGCCGCAATATGTCATCCATCAGCCTCATGAAGGTTGCGGTAGCATTCATCAACCCGAAATGCATGACCAACCATTCGAAAAGGCCCTCCTTGGCATCGAAGGCATTCGTCCACACATCAGACGGTTCAATTGGTACCTAGTGATACTCGGACTTCAAGTCGATCTTGCTGAAATATTTTTCCCCTTTGATTTGGTCTAGAAGGTCATCAATCTGTGGGATTGGGTACCTATTCCAGACAGTGATCTTGTTCAACGCCCGATAGTCAATACAAAGTCTCCAAGTCCCATCCTCCTTCTACACCAACACGATCGGGCTCCCATAGGGCGATGAAGTTGGCTGGATGTGACCTTTCTGCAACAACTCCTGAATTTTCCTCTTGATTTCATCCTTCTCTAAAAAAAAGCATCGATAGATCGATCCATTGGGTAGCAACGGACCAGGGGTCAGATAGATGGGGTGCTTGACTTGACAGTGCAGAGGTACCCCTACGGGTGAGGTGAAGATGTCCCGGTACTCCTCCACGACCTTGTCCATTTGTTGTTCTCATGTGGAGGATCCCTATCTGGAGGTCATGGCCACAATCTTCTTCTTTCCCTGAGGGTGGATCACCAGGAATTTTTTTTTCTCTGTTTTGGAAATGAGCTTATTGCATTGTTTTGCAGTAACCAAAGAGATAGCGACAGGTGGTGGTACCTCTGGTATCATGTACAACTTATTTCCCAAAGTAACAATAACATCGCGAGGCTGAGACTCATACACAACATGTCTCTTCCGCAATTATGGTTTCCCTAATAATAAATCACAAACATAGAGAGGAGCAATGTCACATAATACCTCATCGGTGAAGGGCTTGATGCTGTAGGGAAAGATAAACTGCTGGATGATGCAGAGATGATGGTGTACGAATGTGGGTGTGTTGTGGTCAACAAGCCCAACTGCTTCACGAACTCTGCTGAAATGAGGTTCTTTTGGCTCTAATTTTTGACAATGAACTATAGCGGGGAACCCTTTACCCACATCTGGGAGTGGAAGAGATGCTCTTCTCCTCTGGATCTTCCGGTTGTTCCTTTTTGATATTCATGGTGGGAACAATGGAATTGGGATCTACATCGATAATATTATTCCCTCTGTCATTCCCATTCTTAGGTTTTGATTAAGTGTCGGAGCATGCATCTGATTCATAAGCCTTCATCTTGGCCACTAGTGACTGCATGGCCCGACACTCACTTGTGTTTTGAGTGGAGCTCTTATGGAACTCACACCACTTTCCCATGTCCTTCTTCGGCTTCGCGGTGTTGTTATTTCCTTGTGGCTTTTCCAGGTTGTCTTGAGCCGCCATGCCTTGGCTTTGTCCTTTGTTCTGTGGTTTGGGGGCACCTTTCACTTGATTTTGATTCGCAGATACAAAGTCTCACTTCTTCTGTTTGAATTTCTGCTCAATCTTGGCAGCATACCGGTATGTCGTACCAAGCGAGGAGATGTCGAGGAACTCCATTTCCTCCTGAATGTATCAGTGCAGACAGCTGCAGTACTTCAACACCAAATGTTTCTTCGAATCTTTGATACTCAACTTTGTGTGTAGGGTATGGAACAAATTCATCAACTCATGCACATCTTGATCCCTTTGTTGCCGCAACGTAGTCCATTGTAAGTACTTGTCCTCATATCTCCCCACAGGATAATATTGTTCCTTGATGGTGTATTAGAAATGATTCTAAGTGGGTACGACCGAGAATAGAGAGGGTTCCTCCTCATTCTTTTTCTCACAGTAGGTTTCCCACCAGTCCTTGACATGGGGGGCAACTTTGAGCAGTGAAAAAACAATATTCTTCTGGTCGGAAAAGTCATGAACCAAGAAATATCCTTCTAATAGATTCAACCATCTATCTACGGTGTCTGCATCTATTCGGCCATCAAATATGGGAATGTCAAATTTTACTTGTACCTTAAAAGGGGTTGCACCTCCAGAGTGGCTGCTGGATGCAGATGCACCGCCAGTGGGCAGTCGTTAAAGGATCTGGGACAAGTTATCCATCATTGCGTTCCTTTATTTTTCAAGGGAATCCTTGAGAAATATTCTAATATGATCTCCTGCTCCCTCATCTTTCTTTTCGTCCCCCATGGGTGGCCGTCGGGGTTTGCGAGGATGATCTTACTAAGGTTCAACCAGATCGAGCCCTAACTCCTTATACCCCAACCTCGTTGGGGACATGCAAAGAAGGATCAAGAAAGAGAAGACTGCTCTGATATCACTGATCTGAATTTATGCAGGAACACAACAGAATACATAAATAACCATAAATACAAAGATGCAACGAAAATAACACTTCATTTCATCAATAGCAAAGAACTGAAATTTGTTTACAGGCAAAATGGAAATAAACTAGCTAGGGCGTTGATAGCTTATCTCTGAGAAGAGATATGGTAGCTACAGTCCTCTGAACTCTATGTTACAATGAGGCTCGAAGGCCTATATATTATTTAGAAACAATGGAAAACCCTAAACATCCAAAAACCTAACCCTAGGAGATGAAACAACAGAATATGGGCCCCGTCGACGTAATTTGGTACATCAATTTCCTGAGGTCGTAACTTTGGCATACTATCTTCGTTTGATGCACATGATACATCCTTAGAAACATCTATCTGAGGACTATAACTGTTGATAGTGACTATCACGTTCAGAATGGACTCTTATTTGCCTGAGGTTTGATGCCCAAAAAACATTGTCCAAGGCCTCAAAATGGCTCCAGAAGTTCAGGACCCAAAAAATTGCCAAAAATAGTAAATTGTGCTACAGTTAAGGAAACTGAAAAACTGAAAGAAACAATGGTGGGGGTCCAAGTGGAATAGGTGGGTGGCCACCAATATCCACCTGGATCATGTCGTGACATGGAAACCCGACACTATTTTTCATTTTTGGGCACATTTCCCGATGTACGTGGGTTGTAGTGGTGCAACCTACGTATACACGTGTTGTATAGTAGGAAAGGTGCATATATGTGGAAACATTGTATTTTTAGCTCTGGGATTTGCAAAAAGGGATTAAAAGTCTGCATAGGGAAATGGAAAAAGGCCTTCTGTGCAAGATTGCATGGGGTGAGGCAAATCTTGCTATAACAAAATTCCCTTGACCATCATTCAAAAGTATGGCCAAGAAGAGATCCATTACTTGTATAAGATACTGTAACAATGTGTATGATTTCACAATGCATACACGGATGAAGATCGAAACACTGATTTACCATCTGATCATTATCAACTTCATTGACTTCATTGATTTTGTTGTGAGAGGACTGCAGGAATTTCTGAACAAAAACAGGTTCAAAATGGGTTTTCTTTGATTTCTTGCTGGAGTGAGGGTTTCTTGCAATTCCACCCTTTTACAATAATCTAACTCAACAATAGAAAATTTAAACTCAACAAAAGGGTGTTTCCCAATCATAATTCAATTCAATATTTGATACTTACAAAAGGAACAACAATAAGAATCACAAATTGCAAGTCATAAAATTCTGAACAGACACAAGTCCAGAATGCAAGAGTAGAATTATTCATTAAAATTTTGAATGGTGTTGTGAATAAAGAAGCAAAACCCGATCTCTCTCCTCTGGCACAAACTTCTCTGGTGCCGACATAAATCCATCATTCTTTTCTCACAGATTATGTTTCCTCTCCACCTCATAATACCTAACAACTTTCATATAAATGCACTGGCTAATTTTCCAGTTCAAAGCTTCCACAATGATATCTTGCTCCACGATCCACACGTTACCATCAACTCTCCAACAATAGCGACAACACTCCTAATATTCATGGAAAAATATCTCCATGCCAAAATACAAAACTTTCATGACATTGTTCAAAATAAAGCAAAGAACTTCTTTTTATACGACCTTCGTGAAAATAAAATATTTCTTCACAAAACCAAAGAAATAATTTGAATATTTTTTTAAATTGGCTGAAGTTTCAAACTTATTTAATTTATTAATTTTTTTTTTTTATAAAACCCCAAAAAGTAAGTTTGTAAGCCTTATTAGAGATCGCATGCCTTTACTGGACTCGGTCTCTCGCCCAGTAAACCGATTTCTCTATGCTCTTTTTTTGTGCAGCAACAGTTCCAACACGGATAAAAAACATGTGTAAGCACTCAATAAATTCTGAATAGATTCTAACTTGGGTTCCATTTTCGGATACAACTACAAAAAATTCTTCTACTCTAAATACTTCGATTTTTCAACTTCAGTTGAAGTAGTGATGACAAAGAAAATTATAAATCGTCAGATTGTAGTAATTTTGTTGGCTATAGAATGTCTCTGGTCAGACACACTAAAAGACTGAAAAATTTCTTGACTGCAAAGCTATTTTCGTTTGACATTGAAAGATGCTTAAATTACAATGAATACATCAAGTAGAACAACAAAATGAGCAAATTCCTGTATTATTTTTCACTACTAGGTAGGCCCTCCAATCACGACATGTAATATTTAAATGTTTTACTCCAGGTCGTTTCTACACCGGAAAGGCCTTTAAAGAACTAAACTTTTACACAAAAAGGATCATGGAGAAGAATCATTGTGTGAATAAAGAAAATTCTACTCCAAAATGGTCCAGATTAAGTTTATGATCACATCCCGACTTTTCTGGCATCTACGATTTCTGTAAATCACGTCTTCTTCATGCACATGTCTGCACCCTTTATACGTATCTTCCATGTGGGTGACTCCTTTAATAGGTTTAACAAGTCCCTGATATTAAATGAGGGCTCTTCAACAAACATAATCTTGAATCTTCCTCGACTCTTGTGCTCAATCCTTGGCTCTAATGCTCTATGTTCCTTACAGAACAAACGTTGGTAGCTCTCTTTCGTATCCCACAAGCTTCCAACGACTCTGGCTCTCTTGGCGACACCTCTGTGTGTGGAAACGTAAAAACGAGCACTTGCAGATCGACTTCTTCGACCATCAACATGAGAAAACTCTCGATTCATCAATTCAGATTGCATCTACCATGGAAAACTACCATGGTGCTACCAGGCACTAAGAACTATAGTGCTCTAATACCACTGTTAAGAATATAGGCAAGAAAGTAAATAACTAACAAAAATATCAAGAAGGCAAAGAAGACGGGCGAAAAATGCACTAAGCCAATTCAATTAATGTGTATGTCAATAATGTATATATAGTACATATTGCACAATTTTCCTCTAACAGTATGACTATTAGGGTAAGATAACGAATTGAGATTAGAGTTTTCAACATGGAAAAGGCACTAAGCCAATTCAATTAATGTGTACATCAATAATGTATATATAGTACATATTGCACAACTTTCCTCTAACATTATGACCGTTAGGGTAAGATAACGAACTGCGATTAGAGTTTTAAACATCCCCCTTAATCAAAAGTTTGTTCTTGCATGAAAAACCGCCACTTCTTGACAACTAGTAATGTGTCAAACAAATATTCAGAGGTCTTAAGATCCTGTCTGAACTCTGAAAAAATAGCAGACGTTGATGTCTTCTACTAAATTGGCGGTTTAAGAGTGATCACAAACTCATTTGGTGGTTTCAGGATGACCATAAACTAAATGTCTAGCAGAAGTTGATATATTCTACTAAATGGCATGGTTTTAAGTTGACCTTAAACTAACAAGAGCTAAGGCTCAAAAATCTGAAAGCAGAACTTCATGTCTTTTGCTTAATTGGTGGTTTTAAGCTAACCACAAACTATCAAGAGATCAAGGCTCAAAAATCTATGAATGGTTTTAGGATTACCACAAATCATATCAACAACAATATGTTCGGGAACAAGGCTGCATACCAGGAACTAGGCTGCATACTTGATCATTTGTTTACAGGCTCTAAAACTTGGAGCCTGACTGAAAACTTTAGATGTTAGCCCCCCTGTCAAGGACAAGTGGTTTTCAAATTCCTTTGACCATAATGTGTATCCTTTCCACAATGCATCCAATTACAATCATAATTAAATTAAACATTATTTGATAATTACAAAAGGAACAACAATGAATATCACAAATTGCAAGTCATAAAATTCTAAAAAAAGAGTTGAATTATTTTTTAAATTTTTCTTGAATAAAATAGCTTCACCTCNAAAAAAAAAAAAAAAAAAAAAAACCTTCTTATAACACCATCACCAACACTCTTTAGAACCCTTATAACTTCATGTACATTGAGAAAACTCCTCCATATAAATTTTCGATCTTATAATTCCCATATAATTCCTTAAAAAAAATATTATATGCTTAAAAAATATTTTAAAAATGCATCCCTTTTACTTCAATATACAAGAGATTAAAGCCACTCTTCTATGCAGGTCGAGAGGAGGTGTAGGCAAGGAATGGATAGCGCAATACTTCACCCACTTCACGGATCAGACCAATCTAGGTCGAAAAAACAAATCGAGGTGCCCCTTCTCCACAAATTACAGGTCAAAGTTGCTGCAAGTTGATTTGATTTCAACATTGCAAATATCTCCAGATCGGATTCTATCCTTCATGCTGGCAGGTAAAACCAACGCCATAAAACACAGATTGCAGTGCTCAAATACACAGTCAAATCAATGGTAGAAAGACTCTTATCATTTAGCGTTTCCATAGAGCCGCGAGTAAAATAATTAATAAAATTAATATGTTTCCATTCAATTTTTTTTTCCATGAGTAATGCATACACACTAACAATTCAACTTAGTGTATAAAATTTCCATAAAATTAATTCACCTAAATTGAATATTATATTAATTTTCTCATAATAGATTTGTTATATTAATTTTCTCATAATAGATTTGTTCTTGAATTGATTTTTTTTCGCTCTTGAATTGGATTTTTTTTTATGATATAATATATTTGATCAAATGGTTTCTATTGACTTTCCATGTAATAGGATTTCTTTATAAAATTAATATGCTTTCATTCAAATTTTTTTATATTAAGTAATGCATACACACTAACATTCCAACTTAGTGTATAAAATTTCCTTAAAATTAATTCATCTAGATTGAATATTATATTAATTTTATTAATTTTCTCGTGATAGATTTGCTCTTGAATTGGAATTTTTTTTATAATATAATATATTTGATCAAATCGTTTCTATTGAATCTCCATGTTATATGATTTCCTTATAAAATTAATATTTTTCCATTCAAAAAATTCTATATTAAATAATGCATACACACTAACAATTCAATTGTAGTGTATAAATTCTCTTAAAATTAATTCACCTAAATTGAATATTATATTGGGTATGCTTTCCTTGAATATGATTTACATTTATTAAATTCTATGTGGTGCAATTTATTAATAGTTACAATAGTAACACGATTTCTCAAAATAACTATAGCATAATCGACACTAAGTAACTATAGCATAATTTAGCTTTCTGAGACTCTATGTTTGATTATATTACCTTTTACTAAATCTTATGTAGGTTATGATTTCTTTGATTATTACTTTTATTATATTATCTATCTTATATAGGTTATGATTTTTTTATTATTACTTCTATTATATTTATAAAAGATATCATTTTTTAAAATAGATTTAATTTTATTAATTTTTTCATGATAAATTCTTGAATTAGACTTTTGAATTGTTTTTATTATATAATATGTTTGATCAAATTGTTTCTATTTCTCCATGTAATATGATTTCTTTATAAAATTAATATGCTTATATTCAAAAAAATTCTATATTAAATAATGCATACACACTAACATTATAGTGTATAAAATTCCCTTAAAATTAATTCACCTAGATTGAATATTATATTAGGTATGCTTTCCTTGAATATGATTTACATTTATTAAATTTTATGTGGTATAATTTATTAATAGTAACAACAATTAGTGGCACTATTTCTCAAAGTAACTATAGCAAAATCGACACTAAGTAACTATAGCATAATTTAGCTTTCCGAGACTCTATGTTTGTAATGCAGTGTCATCAACTGAACATAACCATTATACATATGGTCTAAATAATGTGAATACTACAAACCCACAATGCTTGATGTAATCTTTGCATTTTGTATGGATAATAAAAATATATTTGAATTGAAACGATAATAATTAAAAATTGATGTTATGTATGATCGAAAGAGTGATTTAATGATGAATCTAAATGATCATTGTTAATTGAAATAATTATTAAAATTGATTAGTATCGGTTTTCATATGTATATTTTGAGGCTACAAAATTATCTTTAATATCACACATAGCTAATAATTATTTGAGTTATTTATTACAAATATTACGCATTAATATTTTCTTGCAATCACATAGGCAATTGATATTATGGGTTTATTATTATTAAATTTCATATGTGAAATCAAACTTGAACTTGCACTCATAAAAAAATATTAATCACTTATGATTATTCTTCTTACTACATTATTGTGAATTGGAGACGTGCAACATAATTATATATATAATATAAATGAAAAAAATTTACCTTCAATAAATTTTCAAATTACAACTTTTAATTGTTGAAGGAATATTTACTTAGAATAAAGGAGTAAATATCAAGATTCTATTCATTGCAAAGTAACAATTAAAGTTTAGTGGTTACAAAAGATAAATAATGGTAATTTATATTTTTTTTGAAAAAAGCTTTGTAATTTTATTATTATTAAAAATAACAAAATTACAATTGTAGATACTAATTTCTATTTGAGTAAAAAAGAGAGTATATGTTCTTTCTTTATTAAGAAAAAATATTTTCTACAAAAATCTATCTTTTCTTAATAACATAACTTTGTCTTGCTTGGTTCCAATATAATCAATATATAACTTCTAGATAAAGAGTACAAAAAACTACAGTTCTATACAATAGTCCAAAAAAAACTAGTTTTCAATTCACTTTCAATCAATTCAGTCTTCCACAATTTTGAAATAGAAAAAAAAATAAAACAAGGATTCATGAAAATGGGAAGTAGCGTGTCCTTCATGTAGCTCCGATACTCCATTAGAAAAAATTTCATCTTCATAATTTTGTTCCTTGTATACATAAGAAAAAGTAGTATGAGAGAAATTGTTATAGCTCTATTTTCCACCCTAGAGACACAATGATGACCTACTATTGTTGTCATGATGAGACACACTCTTCTACCTAGTATTTCTCAAATTTTGAGGGATATCGTGCCTTGCATTCCTAGCAAGGTGTGACCAGTCACATGCTACACTACTGGAAAGGTGCAATTGGTCGCTAGTTGTACCGCTAGTATCCCATGATCATCCCTGTAACCTTCTATATTTGGTGAGTTATGTCAAGATCAATGATGGGTGAATTTCAATATCGCATGATGAGCTTTGGAAATCATAGTAGAATTAGAGTTCACTAAGTTCTAGAGATCTAGAAGCATCCCCTAGCCTCCTCCATCAATCTATAAAAAGAAGGAATTCCAAGCGAGGAAGGGGGGAATAATTCAAGACACCCTTGAGCTACCAAAATAATCAAGGGAGGAAGATTTGGAGAAGCAAACTTATGCTACAAAGTTTTAGGCAAGATATTTTGTATTCAGTCTTCATATCAAGTTGGCATTTCTTTTGTGAGGGTTAAGGAGGAACTGGAGCAAGGATCTAAAAGACACATCAATATGGGATTAATGTAAAAGATTATTTATGTACTAATTCTCTACATATAATATAGATATATACAATTTTATTCTTCCATTGATGTTGTATTCAGTCATGCATGATGATAAATGGTAGAGACAATATTCCTTGAGTAAATAAGGATATATCTAACATAGATTTGACATTCCTAGTGCTTGAAGGTTTGAGATTGGTATATCTTGTTCTCTTTTGTGTAGGAAGAAGGTTACAAGAGTTGGAACAAGATTTATAGAGTTGCATTAGCTAGGAATATGTAGGGACAACTGCTAGGTACCAAATTTGAATCCTTCTCTTTCCTTATTATTGCATAATTTAAGGTCAAATCTAGTAGATCTAGAGGAGAACCATATTGTTGTCTATCATACAATATGTCTCGGATCATAGGAATATTTGAGGGAGTGATCACATGTTCACAGGGGGGTTTTCTCTATTGTTAGTACCATTTTTTATCTTGTCCCAAATATGCACGCTGGTCAAGGTTATAGGGCCGAAATTGGGAAAAATAGAGGCAGAAGGCGAGCTTACAGAGCTCACGGACTGAAAGAGAGAATATTTTCAAGTGCCCTATTGAAATCAACTGAAAAATAATGCCCTAAGGGCCCAAGGCTAAGATTTAAGTGTCTAGGCACTTATATGGAGCTAAAATAGGGCTAATTGCACTTTTGAAAGGATTAAGCCCTTTACGAATGAAGGAAATATCATGAGACCAATGCCTAAGAATTGAGCACTAGCTAAGGTGTGAGGCCTAATCATCCAATGGTTGCAACTGAACCAAATCTACAGTGGGTGATCAATATCGCATCATGCAAGTGCACGAAAGATAATATGCATAAGGGGTGTGACAATAGTTTTAAGAGATACATGTTGAAAGTTGAGTGGTGTTGCCTAACAAGAACATTGAGGGTAAAACCACTCCTCTGGGGTCATGACATTGGTATTCTAGTTTTTCCTAACCACTTGTCTTCCCACTCAAAACACATTTGTCCTCCTATACAACAACAGTTGGAGCCAAGAAAGAAACCCACTTGGGATGCTTAGGAAAATCATAGATATTGTGGCATGCCAATAGGGAACCCGTCAGAGATAATTCAATACTTCCACTTGTATAGTGAGGGACCAATGGGGACTCCATCTAGTATATAAAACTCAGCTACACGTAGACGAACCCCATAGCCACATAAGCACTGACATGGACAAATATGAAGTTTCCAGTGTCCATGGGATAGTGATGAAATCTACATGATTTCACTCAAAATTTTGCGCCCTTTCCCAAACTTTCAAAAGGACCGAGCCACTAGGAAGGTGTTGTGTGTTCATAAAAAGGCACAAGGGAGAATATTTCAAATGGATGAGGGATATAATAATGCGTGCCAAATCATTTGATGGATAAAAAATATCTTAACATGACATTTGGCCTCACATATTCATGTCCATGCTAATCATCATACTGTTACCTACAACTGATCAAGGAAAATAATTATTGTCCATATACACACACCCACACAAGCTATAGATCTCCAATAATCACACCGGGTGTAGCAAATCACTTCACCCAATCATTTGTCTTCACAAACACATGTCTAGATCCTATAAGAGAAATCCAAAGGAATACGGAAAACCAATATACAAGTAATTTATCTTTTTATAGTAAGTTACTAGGATTCCAAGTGTCACAGATGATGACCCACCTGTGCAATCCCTCCCCAAAGGGGAAGATAATCAACCATCTTGGCTACAGATGTTGAGAGACTATGTTATGCATTTCATGAAGGAGAGAATGTCCCTCTATGATATCATTAGCTCATACTCGAGAGTAGAGGGACATTTGGGAATCTATCCTAAGGTGCAATTGCATCAATTGGACAACTTGATGCATAAGCTCAAAGAAGAAGATTTGAGGAGTTGGTAAGTAATACTCTGCATTGATGGGTGGTAGTGGTTGAGAGGAAATGGATAGATTCCATTTAAGTCATCCATGGACCTCAACTGTGAAAGGGTTGAGCACGTCCAGTGTAGCAGTCGATGACCCAATTGAGTCATCTAGAAGAATCTAGAAAAGGGGTCAATTGGAAAAAGAGAAAACACCCCCAAAAAGTGTTAGCAGGTTATCTACAGTGGTAAAAGTCAGTTTTACCTAGTAAAAATGAGTTAGAAATCAGTTAAGAAACCATAAGCTGTATCAATATTTTGACAAGTTGTATCCAGTTTCAAGAAGTAATATTGGTCTAAATGAAGGGTTTTCTTGTGAACAACAAAGTATATAAAGCAAGATAATGAGTTGATTTTTAGGGTCGACACTTTGGGAAATTTAAGAGTTTCTTACAACCAGAGTTTTTTTATCACAATCCTACAGCACCGATAGATTATTAAGGCCACAAGATTGATGAGATTCATCCCTTGTATTATGTTTTCAATAGATAATTTCTCTTTTTTGTGCATGTGCTCTTGTAAAATTCGCCCCTCTCATTTTGACTTCTTGTATCAAATCCGGATTAATAAAATCTCAAGAAACAAGTTATATGAAATGTTCAATGTAATTGTGTGTTATATACTTATGATAGTGAAGTGATTTCCTCTTAACAATAACCACTTCTTTTCATTTCTTCATATGTTTAATGATGTGCAGAGGGTACCTACATGATTTGAACATTTGAATATGTTTAATTGTTTGATGCATGTTTAAGCGATCTGTTGAGGGGTCAAAATTCCCTTTAACTCAAAAGTAGGAATCACACCCAGAGACAAGGCCCAATTAGACTCTTTCCTGTTTGAGGTAGCGTGATTCTCATGATTGATAGTCTGACAAGTTTCAATTGGATTTACTATGCTATAGGATGGATCTTTATAGACTATTTTTTGTTTCTTTATAAGTTCATTTATTAAGTATTCGACGACTGAATTCTTAAGAAGGATGGGTTTAGGATAACCTCTTACCAACAACGTGTAAATGACACCTCTCTTTAATCAATATCAAACAATAATATTCTCTTATTGATCAAGCAACAAACATCATCTAAGAAAAAGAAATATATATGCTGAAACAATAGAGAAATGGAAATAATTCTAGTCACTATATAACACACAACTTCATAACACCATCATATTCATGCCCATGTATATTTAGTGACTGCAATGATTCAAGATAACTAAAACACAATTACTGTCTTACTAAATCGCTTGTAGTAGACAACAATAAAGCAAAACAATCCACAAATTATGCTACTCCACAAGCTTTGGAAAAACTTGTCTTCAGCTCTACATGAGTGATCCGAAATCGATCTTTTAAAGACTATGGTTAAGTTTTTGCATGAGTTGATTTACCACTTAATAATTAGAGAAGAATAAGTTTTAATGAAACAATGTTGTAGCCATCATAAAGAATACTGAAAAGAAAGTAAACATTAAGAGAAACAAACCATAACGCCAAGATTGTTAACGGAGTTCAACATAAGTTTGCCTATGTCTCCGGGCCTTTGTCTTAGTGGGGGAGGCTTTCTTATTAATATTCAATGCTTCAAAAGTAAATCAGAAATACATCAAATGGATTAAAAACTAGCTTGGCTGTGTTCTGTTTGACCTCAAGAATCCAACACAACTGACAACACTGAAAAATGTTGAGCATATCTCCCATAAATGGCCTCCAAAATTCATTTCCTCAATGGCTTCCCTGCATAAAAATGGATTAAGGTTCCAAAATCTTCATCAATATGTTGTATCTGAACCTATTTTCCATGGAAAACAAGCCTGGTTAAGTAGATTTGGAGATGGGAATTGAAATCCAACTTCCCCCCATGATTTGGGCCTCTTCTTGGGCTCAGATCCCCCCTTTTGGGGAAAAAATCCAACCAAATCAGGCTTAAATATTAAAAAAAATCCAAAACTATAGTTAAAAACCCACCTTTTTTTTTTTTTTTGGCTAATATGGGTGCACGCCCCTCTGTCTCTAGGCTCCAGTTCATATGAGTGCCATGTATCCGAGCGCTATGTGCCTGCCCTGGTCCTCGACCCCTTCATTGGTCGTATGCGTGCCCATGTGGCCAACGGTCCTACGCCTTGGTCTCATAGTATTCCACCTATGGTTATAGCACTGGGTTATATGGAATGAACCCCTACAGTCTAGTGCCTGGGTTGGTGGGCTAGCTCTACCGACCAGGCGCTATCCCCAAATATCCGCATAACTCAAATTCAAATGAAATTTCTCCATTTGGTATCACTAATCACATACGTGGTGAGTCAATTAGTCCATAGTCTGCAGTCCGTTGTTTGTCCAGAGATCACGGGTTCGAGCTCGTCAGAAGTGCAACAAACAGACTATCCTTCGAAGCAAGTCTTCCTTCATAAAATTTACAACTACATAAATAAATGTCAAGCTTTTACATCGAGGAAAAGCTTACTCAATCCTAAATTAAGTGGATTTTAAAATCCTTTTTAGTCACCTACTTATACCTAGTCTCTGACGATTCTAATTTGATAATCGATGGAGGAGAGATTCCATGTAATGTGTTTCCAGAATTAGCCAAGCTCTCACAGGTTCTTATTTCCACTATTTTAGATTTGTTCTCTTCCCATTTAATGGATTTGTTGGAAAACAACAGTTGACTTATCGCGACTGATTGTGGTAATAGATAAGCTCATAATCACTTATGTTATCACATTTCATCAAGTCGAATTAGTCTGGAACTAACTCACGGATTAACTCTCTTCATAGAAGATCTTTTTCGTTGGCCACTTCTGACTTCTTCAAGCAAGAAAATATTTAGTCAATTGCGGTCAAATTATGCTTGAAATCATCGTGGGCGTTTTCCTAAGTTTATTTTTAAATTTATCACTAATCATAAATTGACTATAACTACTTGAAGCAATGATGGTGTTTTTCTTGACGAGTAAAAGTAAGTAATTGATCACTTTCAGTCAATGCACTTTAACACTTCCTTTAGTCCTTGATCGTTAGTGACTATTGTCTCCTCACATTTCAAATCGCCTTGAGATATCTATCTTGATCCAATCTATAATCATATCGGATCGAATATGTTTAAATAGTGTTTATATATTTATGCATATCTCAAGATATTAATTAGGCTATGAAAGTGTAAGAGTTAGGTCTAAACAATGATTCAAGGTCGATTACAATACTAAC
>ML831278.1:54834-64880 GCA_009831015.1 Picea engelmannii
CAGTAAATAAAATATGAGGCAACCAAAATCAGATTGGCATCACTTCGTCTTGAAGACACAACTCTCATCTTGTGGAAAAGTAAGATGCAACATGGAACTCAACAAGTTGGTAAGATTTTTCCACCATGGCATGATTTTATTCCTGCACTTAGAAAATAGTTCTATCCTTTGGGGTATAAAGAGAAGGCTTTAATTGAATGAAAAAGTCTTAAGTTAAGAAAATGACAGTCGGTGCAGGAATATATAGATGAATTTCGTAAGATGGATTTGATGTTAGATGTTCCATTGACTACACAAGAAACTCTTATGAAGTATATAGGAGGTTTTCTTGCTTATATTCGTAATACTGTGTTTATGTTTGGACCTACTAATCTTAATGAGGTTTCTGTTCAAGAAACGTATATTGAAGCAGGGAAAATGAGAGTCAGTGTATCAAGGGAATCATCTTCAAAGAAAGATGGAAAAGGAAAAGGGAATGGGAAGAAAGCAAATTCAACTACAATGAAAGAAGATAAGCTCTCTTGCAAGCATTGCAAGAAATACGGGCACGATGATGAACATTGCTTGCAATTGCACCCATAAAAGAGACCGAAGTGGTTCAAAGAGCGGAAAGGGAGGAAAAAAGTTGCAACAACAACACGACCAACAGACTTGGGGTACGATTCAATTGATGAGTCTAAAATCACAACAATTGGTTTCTCAGGTAAAATTGGCGATGTGTTTTATTCTAGAAGTAAATTGTTTCATATAAGGGTCATAATGAAACATATTAAGATCGATACATTGATAGATAGTGGATCTCAATCTAAATTAATTTCATAGAAAGTGGTTAAGAAATTGGGATTAAACACCAAGATGCATCACAAACCCAATTCACTAAATTGGATAAGCAAAGATCACAAATTTCCCAAAACAAAGAAATGTATCATAAAGTTTGCAATTGCATCTAAGTATGTGGATGAAGTAATATGTGATGTGGTGCCACTAGAAACATGTGGAATGGTCTTAGGTATCCCTTAATTATATGATCGCAAATAAATCTTCTACAGGGAATATAATCAATATCACTTAACTAAAGAAGGCAATTACTATGTTGTACATGTTCATCGTATTAAAGAAAATCAAACTTCTAACAATGGAACAATTAAAGAAGGAAGCTTATGAAAGAAATACACCTATAATTGTGCCAAGTAAATCAGTTGATCTTAAGAATGAACATGAGATGGTTGTAGGATGGGAATTCAATCATACTTTGATTCAAGATAAGTTAATGTCATGCAAGCACATCAAACATATTGGTTCATTTTCAATCATATTTATGATATTATCACTGCTATTGTATTCTACATGGATGGTAGTGGATTCAGTAAGATGTGAATGATCTCAAATGGATAACAATATAATTTTAGTTGTCATGGTTATTATGCAATTGATTATGATGTGAAAAGTGCATAGGACAGAGTTTAAAGACAAAGGACAAGTGGGGATGCCTATCCCACACTTGATGACTAGTTAATACCCTTTTGGAGGACCAAAAGGTCTCAGTGGGGAGGAATGATCCAAAATGGATCCAGAAAGGCCTAAAAATAAAATTTCTCAAAATCAAACGAAACTAGATCCATTGCGTAGGACTCGTCATGCTGATTCTGACCATATATTGTTTTTCCAAAAATGGACACCGTATGCGAAAGTTATCGCGTTTTGAACTTTTTGACAAACAGGGAAAAAAAGTCAAAGTCAAAGTCAGCAGATCAAAGTCAACAGTCAGGCTATACTGCTGATGTCAGAAATATGTCAGCATGATCTAGAAGGTGACGTTATCATGACATCATGATGATGTCAGCATGGTGATGCGACAGGACCAGGAGCTGACACATGTTAGGCATTTTTGGTGTTTTTAGGCTGAGTTGGCATAGTACGGGTTTGACATGTGGATTGTATGGATGTTGACGTGGAAGTCCATATGGTGATGTGGCCTAGTGATAGGTTGATGAGTGGTAGACATGTGGATATACGGTTTGATATGTGGTAGTGACGTGGCACGCTCAGGGCATGACACGTGGCAAGAGGTTGATTGTACAGGTGATTGTGTTGGTGACTGGATCTCCTTATCTATCTCTTCTCCATGCCCATTGGAGTTTGATCCGTCGACTCCCAAATGGACATCCATTCCTCTAGCTTCATTCTCTGAGCTGAAAGCATTATGTGCCCCCTCCATTTTTATGCATCGTGGAACAATTCGGTTTGGTTCTGTGAACAGTTAATTTTGCAAAATGTGTAGTCAACCAAGTTTTGTCAGGCTATCAAACTTTAATTATTTTCCAGAATAAACCAATCTAATTCAACAAAAACAATATCAGATTCCATTTTCTGCAGGTCTTAGTCGGTTAAGAACCCTGTAGGCTTCCATCTCTAAGCCTAGTTCCATTCTGAAACAAAAATTTTCGGGTGTATCCCCTTTTCTTCGACTCTTGGTTCACATGTGACCACGGTTGTGACCCAACACTTATGATTTGGGTGCTTATCCAGAGCCTTGAAATTTTGGGCTCTGACTTCAGAGGTTTTCAAAGCACATCACAACAAATCTCTCAGAGTGCCGGATTAGTGAACTTGCGAAGTAGGGTGGATCAAAAGTCCACGACTACCCAGCATCCAATGACTAACACTCACTGTGGAACCTCAAGCATCTGAGCTCTGGGACTTCGAAGCTTAGGAACTTTGGAGGATTTCACATCCACACACCCCCGAACCGTTAATCTCCGAACAATTCCATGTCACCTTTGGTGACGTCATTACATCATGTCACCTCAGCATTACAAAACTTCGGAAGGCTCTTCCTTTCGTTCCCTTATGAACTATTCTTCTAGAGTGTCAAGTATCTCAACTTCCCAACTGGCACCATGTGTCCATTGGGGCCCATGGTTTTCGTACTTGAAATAAGATACTTAAAAGTCACATCAACTTATACTTTTCAAATTGTGGGGACATGGGTCAACGGTTATGGAGTAACTCGCTGATCGTTCTTCAATTGTCCCCACTCTGACACGTACCCCTTCGGGGAAACCGTGGTTTGGATTACGAGACCGCCTTGTAGAATTATATTTCGTGCACCTTGGATCTCCGCAATGCCTCTCGAACCTTGATCTTGATAGATCATGACCAAATTTAATACAGGCTTGATCCAACAAACTCCTTCATCATGCTTAACTAGCTTGTGCCACCTCCAGGAGCACTACATGGCAAGACACACGAAGCCGACACGTGGTCCAATCAGGTGGGTGATAATGTCACATTCTAACTGGATTTCAATATTACAATAGTTCTTAATTCTCTGACACATGGCACACATCCCATGTGTCCACGTCGTTTTGAGTGACATCAACAAACCATGTCACTTCAGGGTTCCGGGGCTTCAAAACTCTAGTACTTCGGAAGATTCTACACTTGCACACTCCAATTCTTCCGAACGTCGGATTGCCAAACTTCCTTACCCTCTCGGTCCACATAGTACGCATTTCACCAAATAAGGTAGTGGCACGTGGCATGTCTAGGAAGGTCCACGTCACCATTGGCAACGTCATTCTGCCATGCCACTTCTGCTCTTTTTCTTCAGGACTTCGGTCTTCAGCGGTTTGTGCACCAACACACCCCACTTCTCCCAACCGTTGAACTCTAAAGTTATGATCTGCCGTGAGATATATGGCTCACAACCACTTACATGTAGATCCAATGGCTCTGATCCACTCTTGACCATGCGTCTTACCTTCTGCTCTTGGCTTGATCTAACGACAATGTTTCTCCCCGGATCTACGGTGTAGATCTCCTCCGAGACTTTGGATTTTCATGCTTCGACCCTTCTCGTGCTTCTTAACACCTAACTTCACCAAAGTCAAGAAGTCTGAAGGGATTCCAGGTTAACCCTCCTGCATCATCCTTCAATCTAATGGTTGTGAAAGATTCTCGTTATCCCGAACAGATCTTATGGTCCAACACCACAAAAGTTGTGGTTTTCTTTCTCTGCGACCCATTATTAACTTGCTACACCTCCTGTGTTTCTGAACATATTCCAAGTGTTCTCTTGGGACTCTAGAATGTTCTAAAATTCAAATTTTTGTCCTTCTCAACAATAATTTTCTTTAATCTTTTGATTCCATAACCACATATACAGTTGAATTCAAGCTCAATGTAAAAAACCAGGCTTTGAACTTCAATTTTGTCCAATTCGACAACAATTATTTCCTGAAACTTTTGCTTTAGCTTCCACTAACATGGCCCATCCAGGCTTAGTGTTGAAACCTTGGCTTTGATACCATCTTGTGACGTTCCCATCCACCAAGTCGGGCAAAATCAATGTGGAATTTCTCTATATCATAACTCTCTCTTAGCTTAGCAGTTACAATACTCTGTTCATGCCACTTATTCATGTGGAAATAATATTAAACATTCCGTCTCTATAAGCACACACACGACATATTCTAACCATACACAAATTAGTGTAGAATTAACCATAAAAGCATACATACAATAATCCAGACAAAACCATAGATGTAACAACATATATAAATACATAGCATGTGAGTGAATAGGGAATGGATACTTATCTTTTAATTGAGATCCACCAACTGCATGCAGACCTTCCACAAACCTCCCAGCCTTAGATCATGTTGCTCATCACGCTTAATAGTGGGTCACCCCTAAGATGAGACTAAGCTCCACCCAGGGCAAGGGAATCCTAGACTAGGTTGAGGTTACATGAGACTGCACAGTACAACTGGAAGGATTCTCTCCAACAGCCTTCTTTTGCCCACTACTGATGAAATCTCATTCCCCACATGCCTGTTCCACCCCGAGAATATGCACCTTCACTGCTCCACAGTCCATGGACTGCTCCACTTCCCTTTCATGGTCTCGGCAACAGGTTAGATCAAGAATTCTCAGAGCTCCATAGCTGGTGCTGGACTCTCTCTAGGAGAAAATCACTTCCCAACAAACTCTCTCACCTGGAGAGAGATACTCACAGGCCTAACAACCTGCCTCTTCAAGCACGGGCCTAGAAACCCACTCCTTCAACCAGCTTCAACTCAGTTCCAACAAGGTGAGGACAACAACAAAGGTTCAATATATCTCAAGGAATGGTAGTAACCATAATTCGGTAAGGCACAACATAGTTTTGGAAAGTAAAAATATGTTGGGATTCACAGGAAACATTGGTCGGCTTCCCGAGTTACTAGTTTTAGAGGTGCGTCCAATATGCAAAGGTCCACGATGGAGGCCAAACAAGTTAGACGAAGGATGGGAGAATGGGGAGAAAACCCTCTCAACGAGATGACTCTCTAGATTTAACTGCATGCACCGAGGTCAACACATGTCTTCCTAGAGTTGCATGCACTTCATTTAGCATTCGTTCGCTTTCCCAGGAACTTAGGATAATTGGGTTTATTTTTCCCCACTTTAATATTTTCATTTTTCAGGAATATATTATAATATTCCATTGGGTTAAGCCCTCTAGCTTAGCCCCTCTTTCCTATCCTCTCAGTTCCATCCCTTTCCCTACTTGGCGAAGCTTCCTCCCCTGTCACTCTTTCTTCATGGTCGATTTACATGCAAAGATGTATTTTATTAATAATTTGCATAATTACATACACAAAATCAGGCCCACTGACCTTAGCATCTAGAATATTCGTCCTAATAAACACATAATACTACCAACTTGTAATTACTTGGCTCACCATCCTACAAACATCATTACATTTCATAGGGGCTCGACCTTGGGGTATTACAAGCATGATGGTCATATGTTATTAGATATTATCCAAGAGGAAGGACTGTAAAATATAATTTAGTAGAAGAAGATGATATTGAAGAAGAATATTATACATAGGATCAAGTAGTTTTGTTAGACAATGAAGATGAATAATTTGAGCTAGATGTAGATGACAGTGTTCTCGATGATCATATCAACGATGAAATTATCAAAAAATGAAATTGATGATAATGTTGCTATGCAGGAAATCCTTTCAATGTCGATTATGAAAGAATGATACAAATATAGAGTTGGACAAAGAAGAAGATAAATGATATTGAATTATTGAAATGTAGGTCGGGGTATGTGATTATATATTTTCTATGATTTATTATCTTTAAAGTATTTTTTTAGATGTGTTAATTATGTGTTGTTAAGTTTTATTCCATATTCTTATATGTATAATTGGTTGGTTAGAAGTCAATGACCTTGATTTCTCTCATAACCCACTAACATATAACCTCCTAACTGATTTTTAGTATTTGTTGATTGATTTTAACTATCAGTAAATATTGATAATCTACCACAACGTTTTAACCCTCCATCGAGTAACCTTGGTAAATTTCTAACCCTACACCCTCATCCACCATAGGAACCATGTGAATGCTCCAAAACCACTACCCAAGCCCCTAAATGGATTCTTTGAGATGCAAGTTTCATATGATAACCATTACAAGGTTTAACACCGAAAACATGTTTTGGTGTACATGCTTTAGGGTAAGGGGTTAGGAGTTAGGGATTGAGGGGTTTAGGGGTGTAGGGGTTAGGGGATTTAGTGGATAGGGGTTAGGGGATTTAATTCTTATGAGTTATGAAATTTATTATGTGATAGATTTAGGAATTTGCATGATTATTTACATATCTAGGAGTTGAACTTGAGTAAATTCATAATTCCCTAACCTATTATTTTCCTGATTTTGTTTCCTGGTGTGCAAAGAACTATATTTATGAAAAAATGGTTGTGATATCTAAAAATAGGTCCATTATATTATATATCAATGCCGAGTCTATTACGAAAATGTTATCTCTTCCTGAAAAACTTAACTCTAATACTTGGAATCGGTTAAAGGCTTTGGGTGTCCATGATCGTACTGCTCTAATTATGGATGCTACACAGGTATTAACAAAGATGAATTTGGTTCAATAACCTCAAAATAAATGTAGTTCAATTCAGAGAAGTACTGAAACCTTCATGAAAAGATACAAGGAATTAGTTGAAATGGGACTACCTTCATGTTGGAATAAAAATGCAAATTTTATTTAGTAGGAAGCATATAAAGATATGCTAATAAAATAAATAGTTGATATAACTAAATTTCAATATATGGATGGTGTTTTTAAAGGTGAAACTATTGTCTGCAAGTTAATAGATGATTTAATTTTTTTCCTTGGATAATAGATGATTTTAATTTATTATGGAAAATCGAAACTTTATTTCCTAATGTTCCATCATATGATAGATATACATATATTGATATAGCTTCTAGAAAAATAGTTAAAGCCTAAAGAAAAAATTCCTAGAACTATCCAAGATCATACCTTGTTAGGAAATTGTGTCAAATGTACTTTGTTTTATACTTTGTTATATACATGCACATACTCTATTCTATACTATGTTCTAAACATGCCTATACTATGTTCTATAAGGGAAACTTAAACAATGACTTGGTTTTAAAAACAAATATTCAGTTGTTGGGTATTTCATTATCACTCGACCTTTTTAGCTTCATGCTTCATCACTATAATGGTATACAAAGAATTTATGGAATAAAGAATAATTTTTTTTTTCTTTGATCAAAATATGATATAGGGGATATGTTTTACCAGAGTTATGTATTTAGACAAATTGTGCACATATGAATGGTTTTCATAGGAAGATGAATGAAAATGGATGTTGATACGTTGTATAAGATGGATGTTGACACCATAACTTAAACCAACCTCTATTTTTTTTTTTTTTATAATTTAATTAACTTGTTTTTTTGTTGATATATTTAGTTATCGACAACTGATGTTGACAATGTGGGAAACGACGATGAATTGTTTGACTAAATGGACACAAGGGAGACAATTAAAAAAGTTGTGAGAAAGTAAAATATGGAAATTATTGTGTTGGGTAGGTGTGAATCAATGGAGGAGAACAAAGAAAGATGCACATTTTTTATGGAAGATATACAACGATATGGGGTAAGCGTCATCTTTTAAAAATGTTTTTGATCACATATCTACTATTTTTTTCTACCTTATTATGGATGAATGTTATATGTTTTGTACGTGAAAAACCACATATCTCCACAAACATTTTTTCTTTCATTTACCTTTCAATTTTGTTTTGCTAATTTCTATGAATGAATCATACTATGCCACTTTCAATTATTTTTGAGTAGATAGATTGGGTATGGGGAATTGAGAGTGATGCAAGGGGGGAGAGGGGAGGCGTCCAATGAGCTTCCACCTTAACGTGGTTGGCCCTATTCAATAGATAATATTTTTTTCTTGAAACCAAGAGAATCTCAATCAGGTATTTCACTTTAGTCTTTCTAGAGTCTCATACATGTTGATATCTTTGTTTATTTATTTAATTATTATTCATTCATATAACCTTTTATTCTATGATGATTTATGTATTCCATCACAATGGAAATGAAATTAACCACTATCCTATGTGTGATGTGGTTGTACAATATATTACCTCATCAAGCACATGGAAACAAGTAGTTAGTACTCATTTTCCCACTTTAGTTAGTTTGTGTGCATAGTTGCCAAAAATTCATGTATATTTCAACCCTTTACTAAATTCTAGGCACAAATAACTCTAGTATATAGTCTTTAGGGTTTACAAAAAATACAAAGTTATGCCACTTCTAATTTGTAAATTACCAACACCATACATGGATTTTTCTTCCTAGAGCATGCATTTTTCATCTTGCCCTTTTTCATGCATTTTTATTCATTTTTTTGCATTTACAAGGCAAACTTTAGCCTTTATGCACAATAGAGGGTTTTAGTTTTCAAAATGAAAAACTAAAGTATGAATAGATGTAAAATGATAAAATCCAAACTCCACAATTTGAACCACTCAATTTGGAGGCCATATGAGGCTTAGGCGTGCATTTTACAGTAAGACGATTTTACCCTCCATTTAAAAAAAAGTATTGAATCTTAGCTCAAAGTAGTAGTCCTTAGTCATTTTAAAATGCACTCTGAATGAAATATATAGATTCAAAATGTTATTAACTTACCCCAAAACTCCCCTGGATGGGGTGACACATAGCCCAGGGGAGGCCACGGAGCCCCCATGCAATCCAAGCCATAAATATGATTAGCTGCCACCCCAAGCCTCATTCTCGGATGGAGGACAACCATAAACACACAAAGAGGATGGGATATTATTTGCATGTGAATACTTATTTTAAATAAGCTTGGTCCTTGTTAGACATTGTTTATATTTCTGCATGCAATTTGAAAATAGAGGAGTACCACCTCTTAAAAAATGAAAGGGGATTTTATCCTCTTGAGGTTGACTTAAAATCATAAACAAATATTTTATATCATCAAGTCCCTAGGGAACATATAACATTCATAAACCGTGCCTGGGAACATATACCTTTTTCCCACATATATTACTAGCCATCTCAATATTTTCTACCTTGGGTTTTTTTTTGGAGTTAAATGTTGCTCCCCCTTTGCATGGAATTTTTGTTGCCATTTCAAGAAAAGTAGCATATAAACCCTCTTCCCAAATAGTTTCAATTCCATATCTATATAATCATAATTAGTTATGTAATCATCTATATCCTCATTTTCGAAATTGAAGGGTCCAAACATAAAGTAAAAAACCTTTGCTCTTCTTGGGATATTTAGCATACTTATTGGACAATTCTTTGTGTCTCTCCATGCATCAACACAGTCCTAGAATGTGCTAACAATGATATTTTCA
Source organism: Picea engelmannii (assembly GCA_009831015.1). Lineage (NCBI taxonomy): Eukaryota > Viridiplantae > Streptophyta > Pinopsida > Pinales > Pinaceae > Picea > Picea engelmannii. The sequence goes on from ML831278.1 coordinate 64,578, forward strand.
TCATGGGAACCACATGTTTCAACTACTACAACCATGGTAGAGGACACCCATGTTTCAATTGCGGCCATGGTTTTATGGGTTCAAAGTTGAAATCATGGACAAGAGTTTATTCAATGCATATTAAGGAATGCATGCTAACATAAATGGACGTCAAGGAATGGAAGTCAAGGAATGCACACTCATGCTAAGGAAACCCTTGGTAGGAAATTGACCTTTTTTAAAAATGATTTAGGGTTATTTTGGTATATTTTTCTACAAATCACTTTTATTAAGAAACGTAAATTAATCTTTATAGATAAGATA
>ML831280.1:17759-38217 GCA_009831015.1 Picea engelmannii
AGAGAAGTATTATTCCCGTTCAAAATGGAAAACGACAAATAATTCTTGAGAAACTACAGAGATTGTTGTAAAAACCAAAGAGAAGTATTATTCTATTCAAAACCCCAGATATATAATCTTAGAAAAAAAAAAAAGAATATATATATATATATATATATATAGAGAGAGAGAGAGAGAGAGAGAGAGAGAGAGAAGTATTATTTCGAGAGAGATATAAAAAAACAATATCAATATATTAATTATTAATATTTGATTACTATTATACCAAGAAAATCACATTATTATATCAAGAAAAAGACATTATATTTATTATTTGATTAGGAAAGGCATTAATATTTGATTGCATTTATTATATAAAAAAACACATTATTATAGCAAGAAAAAAACATTATATTTATTATTTGATTACAAAAAATGTTAATACATTACATCAAGAAAAAGACAATATCATATATAGTAGAAGAAAAAATCATCATATTATTATTTGATTGCATTTATTGTATCAATAAAAAACACATTATATAAACAAAAAATATATATAAAAGAAACTTTCAATACATTTATTATATTAAAAAATATATAATATCAATATTAATTATTTGATTAAGAAAAAAACAATATCAATATTATTTATTAATATTAGTTATTTGATTACATTTATTATATCAAGAAAGACATAATATTTTATATTTTAAACCAAATATCTAATAACAATATATTAAGTACAAGTAATATATTAAGAAAGACAACATTTTATATTTTTGTTGACTTTAAGATATTTTATATTTGTCTAAAGATATAAATATATTTTTGAAAGATTCCATTTGAAAAATTTGTTTCATTATAAAATATAATAAGAAAATAATATATACAAAGAAAACGCCATGACATGAAATCATTTGTCATCTTTGTGACACTAAAAGGGTTGAAGATGAAAAACATTTTCCCCTAAAATGTCCTTGCATGAACACTTTAGTTGTATGAATCTATCAAAGAAAAACAATACCACAAAATTGATCACAGTTACTCATAAAATGATTCAAATTAAAGATTTTACTACTATAAATCATAATTGTTTTTAATTCATTCCTTTCTGCTTTCTTGACAATTGCAAATTGTAACACCAAAAAGTGGAATGCATAAATGCATAATCCAATTTTATATATGCTTATTCTGAAGGGATAGATTTTATAGTTGAATATCATATGTTATCAATGTCCTTAAAAAAAGTATGGTTCTAAGTTTCATTCTATGAAATATATCACATCAATTCAAAGTTCCTATATTTTTCAAAAAGAAAACACTTTGTTAGAATTTGTTTTTTTAAAGCTTTGAACCAAATCTTACTTTTCATAATGTGTGGGACACAAACCAACCTTTTCATGAGATGAACATTCCACTGACGTTGCAATATGACGAACAAAAAAATACATTACAAAGTGACGAACATAGTAATGTTGCGTTGTGTTGAACATACTAACATTGGACAATGACGAACATAGTAATGTTGCAATCTAACAAACACAATAACGTTGCAATGTGATGAACATAAATTGACTTCATAATGTGATGAACATATGCATGTCTTGGTAACATAAACAAACATTGCACTCTAGCGCACATCATCTTGTCATTGCAATGTGATGAACATTTCCTCATGTTGCAATGTGACACACCTATTCTAATGTTGCAATGTGAAAAACAGTTCCAAACATCACAATGTCTCAAACAAATTAATTTTTCAATCTACCAAACATATTAATGTCATAATGTGATGAACATATAATGTTGCATGTGATGAACATATAATGTTGCAATGTGATAAACATATTAAAATCACAATGTGACGAACATAGTAACATTGCAATCTACCAAACATAGTAATGTCGCAATGTGACGAACATAGGCATGGCATTATAATGTGGATAGTAATATCACAATATAGAGAACATAAGAAGAGGTTTCAATGTGTCCCACATCGCCTTTTCATTGAAATATGATGAACATTTCCTCGCATTGCAATGTGATGCACATATCCTGACGTCAGAATGTGACAAACGCTTCCAAACGTCACAATGTGTCGAAATTAGTAATGTTGCAATCTACCAAAGATTGTATTATTGCAATGTGATGAACATATACAGACTTTTCAATGTGAAGAACATATACGGACTTTGCAATGTGACAAACATATATGGATTTCGAAATCTGACGAATATATACAGATATCATAATGTGACAAACATTTCCAAACATCTTAATGTGTTGAACATATATGAATGTGGATAGGCATGTCGTTGCTCTCTGTCACACATCATCTTATCATCAAAATGTGATGAACATTTACTAATCTTGCATTGTGATGCACTTATTCCAATGTTGCAATGTGACAAAAATTTCCAAATGTCGCAATGTGTTGAACATAGTAACGTTGCAATCTACCAAACATAGTGAAGTCACACTATGATGAACACATAACATTGCAATGTGGATAGTAGTGTCGCAATGCGAAGAACATAAATACATGTCACAATGTAATGAACATGAACACATGTCAGAATGTATCCCACATCACTGTGTTTTCGCAATGTGGAAACAAATTCCTCACGTTTCATTTTGACGCACATATCGTGACGTTCCAATGTGGCAAACACTCCCAAACGCCGCAATGTGATGAACATAGTAAACTTCCAATCTACTAAACATTGTAATGTCGCAATGTGATGGACATATATGAACATCACAGAGTGACAAACATTTCCAAATGTCATAATATGTCGAACATAGTAATGTTTCCATCTACCATGCATATTAACATCACATTGTGATGAACATATACAGACGTCGCAAATGTGACAAACATTTCCAAACATCATAATGTGTCGAACATAGTAACAATGTAATCTACCAAACATAGTAATGTCACAATGCAACGAACATATATGGACATCACATTGTGATGAACATATATAGACATCAAATGCGATGAACAATTACGAACATCGCAATGTGACGAACATAGCCTTCTCATAGCAGTGTGACGAACAAAAGATAATGTCACAATGTGATGAAACCTTTGTCTTAATTTGATGCCCATAAACTTACAATGACAAGTGACGAACAAAAGATAAAGTCACAATGTGATGAACAAAACCTTATGTCGACATGTGATGAGCAAAAGTTGATTTCACAATGTGATGAACACAAACTAATGTTAGCATGTGACGAACAAAATGTGATGTCGCAATTTGATGAACAAAACATTATCAACATTGCAATGCAGTAGTGCCATAGTAAACTATGGTGAACATGGTCAATGAAGGTCATCCATGGGCATGTCCAACCATAATAAACTCTTATCAACCATAGTCAACCATGGTCATGGTCAACCTCACTCAACCATGATGAAGGAAAACTATGATCAACCATAGCCAACCTTTCATTACTAAAGTCAACCAAGGTATACCAAACTTAACCATGGTCATGGTCAATCATACTCAACCATAGTCATTGTCAATTAAGGTATTATTGTATTAATACTTAAATAATGTATATTAATTTATTAGTACTTTAGTAATGTATTTATTAAGGCATTAATACTTTAAGAATGTATTTATTACTTCAATAATGTATTATTAATTAATGAATAATTAAATATGTTACATTAATATATTAATACTTTAATAATCTATTTATTAATTCATTTAATGTATTAAAAGTATTAAATACATTTTTTTATTATTACTTTAACAATGTATTATTAATCTTTTACTTTATTACTATATTAATACTTTAACAATATACTTTAACAATATAAGAATTGATATTGTATAAATGTATTACTTAATTAATACACTACATTATTAATTCATTAATTAATTAATACTCTATAGTATAGATTTATGTAAATTAATGCATTAATTTATACATTATATTAATATTATAATGTATTATTACTTTAGTAATGTATTTATTAAAATGTATTAATTAATTAATTAATTAAATTAATACATTGCAATATATATTAATTTATTAGTAATGTATTAATTAATTAATGTAAAGTAATTAATTAATTAATTAATAATATAATGTATTAATTAATTAATTATGTATTAATTAATTATTTGTTGCTACATTGTTACATTAATTTAACAATGTATTAGTTAAAAATGTATTTATGTATTAATTAATTAATATGTTACATTATGCATAATGCATTAATAATTTAATTTATATATTACAACAATGTAATAATGTATTATTTTATTTGGGTATTAATACTTTACTAATTTATTAATATTTTAGTAATCTATTTATTAATGCATTTAATGTATTTATTGATTTATTTAATGTATTAATAATGTGCTAATTTATTAGTATATTATTACTTTATCAATGTAGTAATTACTTAATTAATGCATTACATTATTAATCTATCAATCATTTAATATTTAATATGCTACATTAGGCACTAATGTAAATTAATACTTTAATTTATACATGTTTATTCTATATTATATTAATGTTACATTACATATCAATGTATGAGTACTTTAATGTATTAATATTTTACACATTAATGTATTATAAATTAATGTATTAATGTATAATACATTAATGTTTTATATAGCCCGATTCTGGGAGGATGTTTGGCAACAGGAACCCAAAATGGAACAACTGGGTCGGGAATAACTCTAACAGGAGATGATCGTGCAAGGAAAAACCCGAGTATACCATTACTCGAAATAAGAAGCAGATTGCAACAAATGGAGAATTGGGAACACTCTCACCCCACAGACTAGAGACCTGACTACAACAACAGTTAAAGAGGTGGAGGAGGAATTGGGCTGACGGAAAATTGCAGTCACGGATGGAAATGACCAGTTGAGATGGGGGCACAAAGCAGGCAGGGAATTCAATCTTAAAGAAGTACACCACTACATAGCAAACCAGGACCAAGAACTTTCGACGCATCAATGGGACAAGCTTTGGAACAACCCCCAATGGCCAAAAATAAAAATCTTCCAGTGGCTAATACTACATAACCGAATCCTAACTTGGGAGAACCTAAAGAAGAAAGGTTTCATAGGCCCTTCAAGATGTCACCTATGTGAAGAAAAGGAGGAAAAAACAAACCATCTCCTAGATGAATGTCCCTACACAGCAAGATTATGGGACTCGGAAACAGGCATTTTCCGTCAGTCTAATAGGATCAGAGGAAGTATTTCTGCAACTATAAACACCTAGAAGGAAAACAACAGCGAAAATGAAGAGGTGAATTTTTGTTGGACCCTCATCCCCGCCATGATCATTTTGGCAATCTGGAAGGAACGGAACCGACGCATCTTCAGGAACCAAAGTTGGAAGGTTGGAAAGATCAAGGAAACAATAATAGCCATGACAAGGGAAATGATATAGAATTGCAACCTCCAAATAGGAGGAGTGCAACTCACAGACCGAGATCTCAGAATTCTATAGGCTTTTCATTTGGAAGGAGGACACAACCCCAATCAAGTGAGATGGGAGCTGCAACTACGTTTAGGTGAACGCAACTGGAAACTGCCACCAAAAGTCTCCCTCAAGCTAAATTTCAAGGGGGCTTTGAATGGTAACCCACGATGGACAAGTATGGGAAGAGTAATCAGGGATAGTCAAGGAAAAATTATCCAACTGTACACTGGGAGTTTGGGGAAGTCAACAAACATTGTTGCGGAATTTGGAGCACTAGCAACAGGCCTGGAGATACTACATAGGGAAGGAATGAAAAATGTAATAGTGGAAGGAGAATCCATGTTAGTCATAAACACAGTAAGGAAAATCCAAAACAGCACCAAAGTGGGAAAAATACAGAGGCACTGGCGTTTGGCGTACTATCTGCAGAAAATTCAAGAACATTTGTAGACAGGGATCACAGTGGAGTTGCATTGGGTCTGAAGGTCAACAAATGGACTCGAAGATAGAATTTCTAATGAAGGGGTTGACAAGGAAGGATTAGATTTGGATGCCACATGGAGTAACATCCCAAATGGCAAGTTTCAGACAGACTGTACCCAACTAGAAACAAAGGACTATGACGGAAGCCAAAGTACAGGAAACCACATCGAGGTTGGAGGCATAGAATTAAATGAAAGGAAAGTAGGATCCAGACCAAATCTATTAGGCCACCTATTAAACATGAGTTGCAATGCAGATCACAGTCACACCATAAGAAGGGGTACAACACCATGGTCATGTCAATAGAATGAAGTACAAGGGTTGGTCGTTGGATAATGGAAAGGGTAATCCACAATCAGTAAAGGATGAAGACCAAATGGATATCCCGAGGGCAGGAATGAGTACACCTCATCCACGCACAGGTCCCGCGGGAGGAAATGATTGGAGAACAATGTGCAAGGAAAAATATTGGTGTCGGAATGACGGCAGAGACCCCAAGCGCACACACTTAGAAACTGAGATAAAGGAGCGAAAGATACGCCTTTACGAGAGACATATGATTACCTGGATAAGATCACTTCTGAGGAAACTCTATAAAAGAAGAAGAAGTAGGGATAGTGACAAACCAATGAGCAGTAATTACAGAGATCGGGAAGGGCAGAATAGTAGTAAAGAAAGAAATCATGATAGAAGCCACAGCCTTCAAGAAAATATGGTAAGAACGAAGAATACCCAGAGAAAGAGGGGGCCACAAGGGGAGGAACTCCCAACAAGTGCCTGTAATATCACTAGGATGGAACAGGCGTCCAGAGAGGCCAAAGGCACCTTCCTCGAGGAGTTTGATACAAAGGGTAGAGTAGTCATCTACAGGTGGGAGCGGGAAGTCAACACCAAGCGCTAGGGAAAAGCCTGGGTTGAACTCATTCAAGAAGCACAGAGGATAAGGGACCGAGGGGCCACATAGCCCAGGAAAACCCTCTACCACAAAACGATGGAGGAAGCTTGGCGCACAAAAATGCTTATAAGAAAGCTGAGAGCAGACAAGAACAAGACCAACAGGGTGGAAAACCAAGGCCACAAGAAGGAAATCAGAGAAATTGTGAGCCGCCTCAGCAACTTGGAGGCTAGCATAATAAGCATAGCAGAGAACAAGAGGAACCAAAGCAAAAAAATAGAACAACTCGTTGGACAATTCCAAATCTACCTTCGTTATGTCCACCGCATGGACATCACTCTAGTAGACTGACGCGAAACACCAACCAACATCAGAAGGACATTCACAGTGGACCAGAAAAAGGAGAACGAGGTAAGGAAGGAAGGAGATGAAAGCCATCCAATCCACTTGGACTAGCGCAGCATCAACTCAAGATCTTTTTTTTTATCAGTATAGGAACAACCCATGTTATATGTTCTCATTTTTTGTGGATTTCTTATGGTAGAGTTTTTTTTAAAGCGAACTTATGGAGACTCGGTCGGTTTCCTCGGGTGGCAGCCCATCCATCCCCTCGCTTATGTAGATAGCGCAACTTTGGGACCCCTAATTTGGTTTCCTTTTGGCAGATTAGGGGATACCCCTCAGTCCTTTTTTTGTACAATATTTTACTCGGTAATATAGAACCTCAACTCACTTAAAAAAAAAAATTGTTTTATAATTTCATATATTAATGTATTATACATTAATATTTTAATGTATTATATTCACATTAATGTAATACATTATACATTAATGTAATATATTACTAAATACATTAATATTTTAATACATTTATCAATGAATTAATAATTTAATTAATACATTTTTATTATATATTAAATTAATGTAATATTAAACTATTACATTAATTAAATGTATTAATATACTAATGGTGTTCCCAAGGCATGTTGGTCATCAACTAGTAACAACTACTTTATAAAAGTGATTGATATATGCAAATCCGTGTCATTAGCTTGAAAAGGTGAATAAATGGTTGCCTATATCAACCACTTTTATAAAGTAGTTGTTGTTTCGCTTCTATTGGAAAGCACAGCCGTATTTCCTCTTCCACTATATCTCCTGGCCCATTATGCATAAATACGAGGGTATGAAGGGTTAGGCCACTCAAGCTTGGCTCAGTCGTCCACCCCCGTTTTGTAGCCTTTATCTTTTGTGCATAGGAAAGCTTATTCAGCTAGCGTTGTATTCCTACCCTAATCCCTTCTCTATGCATCCGGTGGATTGATATACCACAAGGTTGGTGGAGTATCCATTCCCATATGCTCATGTTATGTTGTAACTGAAGTTTAACATTTTTGAGATAACTGCATAATTTATGAATTGCTCTAGTGTCCAGACTAGGCGCTATCAGGAAATTGTTAGGGTTTTGTTGTTATACCCGACTGGATTCAAATGTATAAACTCATCTATGGCATACATTTTTTTGTCATGAGGTCATATTTTCAGTACACGCTTTTATGTATCTTTTGAATGAATGATTTAGAGTTCTTGTAATTCATTCTAAAAGAGAGTTCCATTCTGTCGCATAAGTGTATTCATTTTTTTCTGATCAATGATACATTGCATGCGATCTACAGGTTTTCATTTTTGAATTGAGGACATGTATTTATTTTAGAATACATTATATATATGTGATTATATATTGATAATGTAATGAAGAAGTGACATTATTATTACTTGCAGATCCCGTTAATGGCCAACTGGCTCTCTGTTCTCTATCGTTGAACTCTAGAGTTGGCTCTACTTATAGAGCCAACCCAGCGCACCCTACTTACGGAGTCATGATTCCGACCCAAATTGTTTTTCCGTCCCCAACTACAACGAAGTGGTCTAAACACACTCACGTTGTACCAAAACCCACAACCTCCATAGGTTGTGTCCCTATCTACCCACCTAAAGCGAATGAACTGCTTGTTCGGATAGGCATAACAAAAAAATGGAATACGAAACTGCTAAGGTTCAATAAGGGATTATGAAATTGATCGAGTTTTCAATAAGGGATTATTGAATGAATTATCAAACATAATATTGTACATAATATTGTATTGCATGGTCAGCAACTAAATAACTTTAACCATCATAGATTCATCTTAAATCCGTATTTATTAAATATTCAAAGGGATTAAATTTTTTAATGTGTAAATTTTAATTTATATGTTGTTGTCTAAATATATACTTACTCTACATGACAACATCTCCCTCATAGTGGATTGTGGTGGATGTTGGCATACTTTAAGGGATTTAATCATATTCTCTTTTAATTTGAGAAAGGGAAAACATGATGATTTTAATGTCGAAATATAATGCAGGGTTGAGAGTTTAATTGTTATTAATATTCTTGCAATGACATGGAAACCAAGTAGAAAATGGAAATTACAATTATGATCGAAGAATCCTACTCCATGCATAATCCAACAATTTGTTTTTTCCACTCATAGAGGTCATGGAGGTACTCAGTTCAGAAAGTGGGATCTAATACCACTTTGTAACTATCCATTAATGTGTTACATTAACAAGAAAAAATTGAAATAATAACAATCTCAACACTAAGTAAGCAATAAGAAGCACATTACAAGAAACATAAACTAATACCATATACAATAAGTAGGCCAATTCTAGGCTCATCAAAGAAATATATAACATTCAACAAGTACATTAGATCAAGGGTATGCCATAGGCCCATAAACAGCATACCACCACATTATCTATCAAAATAACAAGCCATGCATAACTTAGACACTTGAATACAAAATACATGTAACCTTTTAACTCATAGAAGTCCAAGAGTCTGATCCAATCACACTACAGATCCAACAAACCGATATTCAGTAATATCCTACAACGAATTTTCAATCATCACACCTAAGGGTTTATTTTCCACCCAAGCAATGCAATCACCTTCACAAGTGTTTCTCCCTAGGGATCAATCTCAAGAGGTAAGGAAATCACACACTCATAATAATCTCTAAAGATTTCAACCTAATGTACACAAGGATGAATTCAATAGGATTACAAAAATTTATCCTAGGTGTGTTAGAGAGGCTTAGTCATAGATTCAAGTCTTAATTGATTATTTAATTATCTTGTATTATGCCCATATCTTCTTTTACATTGAATATTAGGTTTAGTCACAAGATCATCAATACCTTGGGAGCTAGTCCTTCTAGAGTACCTCTTTTATTTTCTTTGAGTGCAGTTTCCAATGAGACAATCAAGGTTAGAATTCAAAATAATCTCATCGAGATACACATAGGAGAATAATCCCATCAAAAATTGGGGGATAGAATTTATCCCCAACAACAGTGCCAAAAATGTTACTACATAAACTATCCCCCTTGTGAAAGGTCCTAACACAAGCTAACTAGGGAAACAAAACTGGAAGTGCACCACCATCACCTTAGTACACTTTCCCCTGCACTTTAGACCAATTCCTAGAATCCATGGCGAGTATCCCAAATAATGAAAGTAAACCTTCTTAAGTGAAATGAGACCATAAAATCATATGAACTACTTTAATGAATCCACAAAATATGTAACAACACTATGAATTATGATACTAATCAGTGATTACAATTCTCTAAGGATATTCAACAAGAAACAACTACATGAATCACAATTATATCCACTTCAAAAAAAAATTAGGAGCTAGTGGATGTGTGTGTCAAATGGATGTGTAATATAAAAAAAATTAGGAGCTTGAGATCTATATTAATTCTATCACTCAACAAACAAAACTATCAAGCCATCAAAAACACTTTAAGCTATTTTAGGGCACAAAGACTGAAGACATTTATCATAAATCAAAGGTGCAATGTATGCCTGTATTTACCACTTGATTACATGATAAGAGAGGACAACCTCATGGATTTTCTTTCACTTCTAAATATGATTTATGAATGAAAATGTAAAAATTTCAAATTTAGGTCATCAAACTACCATCCAAAAGAGACATTAAGTACAAATAAAAAGATATATTCGGTGTTTCCACTTGGGTAATAGATATTTTATATATAAATAACCAAACAAATGTTATAGATAAGTTATAAATCTATATTAACATTAACTAATCAAGAACTTGTACAATGTGTTAGAAAAACAGGATCGTGGAGCAATAAAATAAAACAAATGTGGAAATAAAATACAAAAGATACACAATACAATAGAGACATAGATATAGGTGGTTCACCTAGTGTGGGATACGTCCACCAAAGAAATTGCCAGGTCCTTCCTTTATTATTATCCAGCAATCGAAGGGATACAACCTACAACAAACCCGATGTAACTTCCACTTCTTTCTCTCACAATATCCTATCTCAGAATACAATATTCGCTATCATACCTAGCCGCATCACATTTAACTCATAAAAGAGGGTTTCCTTATAGCGAAAAAAAACCCTAACATAATTTCTATTGTTAGATCTGTGAAATTATAATGAATGGTCCAGATTTACAATGAAATTACAATATACATTTACAAGGAAATTTTTCCTTCGGGGGCCCACTTTCCCCCGGACCCCGCAGAGGGGGTAACCCCCCTCTTCACTCCCCCGCGTGGAAGAGTGTGCATACTTCTGAGATGTAAATACTTTATGGGGTATAAACACAGCTGAAAACAAAAGACCTCTGAATCAGGAATATAATCAAGCTCCACAACCAACAAAATGGATAGTGAATTGCCCTAGGGTTTCACAAGTAGCACCTCGAATTCACTAAGAAAAACCTCTAAGTAAATGATAAGAAATTTTTATCACAATAGAGACTAGGTTCACCTCTAGATATGTAAGATAAGCTTGGTAAACAATCTAGAAATGAAATAGAAACTAGGAATAGAAATAAAACACCTTGAAACACCAAACATTGTCCTTAGGGTCTCACCAAATCTGATTTTTATTCCTTCAATTTAATTTGCAGATTTGAGAATCACCTTAAATCATCCCAAACAATGTTAGATAACACCTTAAATCTCAATCCAATAGGGACTATTTTCCTCCTTAGGTTTAGAGATCAACAAATAAGCATAAACCCTAGGATTTATTTGTCTAGAAAGTGAAACAATATGTCAACTTTACACTAGACAATGAAAGAAATATAAATAAATATTTTTCTTCGATTTTTCATTGTTAGATTTCATTATAAACAACAAAAAATAATAAGTTTCAACTTTTTTTTATGGTTTTTTGATTGGTTGTTGGATATAGGACTAGTTCCTTTTTTATCCAATTAGAGTTTATGTGTGATCTGTAAACTTCCGTGGATATTTCACTAGAACAGTTTGTCACAACAGAACTGATAAACAAAATTGAGATATACTCTATGAAGGCTAAATTCCTTTAGATTCCATAATATTTAGTTTCTTTTTTTTTTCTTATGCCTGAAATAGATAAAATGCGGAAAAGTAAAATACAATCACACAGTGTAGCACCCCTGTTTCCCCCAACTTGTAATTAATTGTTAATTAGGATTACCATGTTGTGGCATGGGAACGATGTAAATGTATTATTGTTTGAATTTCCAATAACTCACTGTCGAGGGTGAAGCCTTGAAATTATTGGCCATGATATCACTAGAAGAAAGAATGTGAAAACTATAAGGGAGGGTTCATTATATCGAATGACCCCAAATTTCCCTTGTTGAGGATAACAAACCTCCTTCGATTCCCAAGGAGGAATCAGTTAATGAAGAAAGGATCGGTGGTTGAACCATCAACCACCCCCATGAATGGAAGCATGGTCTAACTATAGAAGGTAATCTTGAAGTACCACGGGGTCCTGCAGACCCATACTGACCTGGGTTTCCTTCTAACAGAAGGAACATGATAGGAGGGATGTGTGTGCAAGGCACGTAAGGGAATAAAGAGAAGAGTGGAGAATGCGAGGATTTCTCTAGATGAGAAGGAGAAAAAGGATGCAAGCTTGATGTTGAGGGAGTGCCTAATAAACCTCATCGAGGCCATGACAGAGAAATAAATCTCTGAGAGTATGCATAGGAAGGGACCTCAGCAAAAGGTCGCGAGATTGATGCTAAGGAAGCATCTGATAAAACTCGCAGAAGATGTGAAAGAGAAAGAATCGTTGATAGTTGGCATAAATTCCCTAGTGATATCATGGCTTGGTATGGGGGTGGCTAGAGTGCTAAGAATGAATGCCTTTGAGCCTATGGTTGGTTGGAAAGGCGAACACCCATAGTCAGTTAGTTGGCTGCAACCTGTAATAAATAAGTGTTCTCATATCCTGTGTAATTGAACTGTAATTGTAGATTAAAGTTGGATATCCTATGAATGTTTCAGGGATGTGCATGTTTGCTTAATGGTTATATTGTATCCCTTTAATTCTGTCTGATTGTGTATTTAAGAAAGTAAGGAATTATCTGGCTCGTACACATAAATTCCTGAGCCTTGTGGTGGCTCAAGCTAAAATAAATGAACTGTGAGTTCGTCAACCTTGGGCATAGTTTCATGTGTGAGTGTCGACACTCCCAGTCGTTTTGAGTCTCCTAGAGTAAGGAGTTTGTTAAGCTCAAGAGAGGTAGTGTATGTATGCACTGAGTCTTTGCGAGGCAGGTAGATATCAAGAACCTCTTCAGTTCTAGAGTTGACGAATGAGCACAAGGGGTGTGTGATCCCTCTAAGTGTTAAGTTCAGGAGAAATAGCACAAGGTGCCTAAGTATTTTAGAGTTGACGAAGCTCATGAAGTATAGAGAGATTTAAGTCTCGAAAGGGAAGATCCTTTCATTTGGAAGACGAATGGATGAGATTAGTTTGGAATAAGACGAAGCTCTTCACGATTGTCGAATCTATAGAAGGGATGTGGATGTTAATCCTTCAAGCCCTTCAAACTTCGTAGGTCTAGCGAATTGGGTATATTCATCATACAGGAGGTGAATCCCCGGAATTCCTAAAGTCCTGAAGTTAATCTGGGTCATAGATCTGAGGATTCCTAGGAGTTATCCTGACCATCAGATCTACGATGTAGTCATCTCGGCGTAGACCGCTTCGGGAGGACAAGGGTGTTGTAACGTCAAGACCCCCCAAAGACCGGAGTCGCGAAGTAATGTGGACAATGGATATAAGGATCCTTCAGGGCCCTTCTTGACCGTTCGATCATGGGGATGCATGTATCATGTCGAGATCACATGGGGGCCTACATTTCGAGTGACGTCGTTTCCATGTATGGCGACCTCATGGCAAGGTAAGGGAACTTCAATGACCTAAGGCAAATGTTGCATATTCTTATTGGTGTGTCTTGGGATGATAGATGTCCCTCTAGGAATGGTCTAACAACGGGACCCAAGGGACCCTTGAGAAGAATTTACGAGCTATATATCTCTAGGGTTACATGGATACCCTCACACTGTCAGATCTAGGCTATGGTCAACACTACGCTAACCGACTCCAGGAGAATCGAAGTGTGAATGGATGATGTAACGACCCTGCTTAAATAGATGTATAGGATTATTAATTATAATTAATTTAATAATCTAATTGTCCTAAAAAGTTAGCTAAACAATAATTACTTCTTAAATAATATTAACTAATTAATTATTATTTATTACTTATTCATGTCTGTCAAGGATTAATTAATTATTAATTGACTCATTAACTAATTGAGTGAAGAATTAAAAGGGGTTAATAAGTTTAATTTGTTAATGACTTACGTACACGGGAAGGGATAAGACATTGAACATAAAGGGATAAGATATTAATTATAAAGGGATAAGATATTAATTATAAGGGGATAAGATAATAAATAAAGGGATAAGGAAGTTAATGAAAGGGGGGAGTCGGTGAAAGGGGAATATGACGGGGGAGAGTCGAGGGGTGAAAGACATTCTTTTTGGGGGAAGGAAGCATTTTGGGGGAGGAGGATTTTTGGTGAGGGAATTTGGGGTGGAGATGGTTGGTGTGGGGAGTTTGGCTTTGGGGGATTTCGGTGAATCAGAAGCAGGGGGCACCGGTTTGCTGGGGGTTTTAGGAACGGGGGCCAGGATATCCATATGATATCCTGGAGCTAGGAATTTTTCCTAGTTGGCAGGGTGGAACAAGGTTTGGGTAGTGTTGACACATTTCAGCAACGAACAACAAGACAAGCGGAGGGTTAGCATCAAACCAAGGTATGTTAATTTATGTATTTTTTTATGCAATTTAAGGAATATGATGTGTTATGAGGTTGTGTGTAATCTATTATGTTTAGCTCAATAAATTTTATATGTTCTGGTGATTAATTTATTTGTGCAATTGAAATGATTTATATCAAAAAATTTATTTACAGTCACTACAAATGGTATCAGAGCCCTGGTTCAAAATCTGGAACCAAGGGCCTACCTACCTACCTACCTACCCACCTAACCTATAAGCCAAGTAACATTGAAACCTTAAGAAAACCCTGAATATTAAAGAAGGATAAATATGTAAGAAATTCCCCATAGTGTCAAGTTTCTCTCCACTTATTCAAGTCACCTTCACGCCTATAAGGGTCTTGACCTCCTGCAAGAAGTAAGAAGTACAAATACTAAAGAGTATTAGGTTCAAAAAAATATATATTAAATATGAAAGAATATAGAAATGCCCTACTTCTGTTTTATTTTAGCAGGGGTTCTTTAAAATAAAATACAACATTCTAGGTTTAATAATTCAAGGTGGAATTCTAAGTGCAGTAGGCCTGTTGCAAGACAGAGCCAAAAAGGACTTTGTCAAAGTGGCATTTGTTCAAACAAAGAGTTCAAGTCCTATACTCACTTCAATATTCACACATTTAACTTAATTCATTGTTAAGAAATGAGGAAAAAGATGGATGTAACTGTTCAAATTCAGTAATCTTTCTTACAGTCACTAAATTATGCACTAAATTTTGAAATAAAATGACAAATTTAAATTTGAAAACCATCAAAATTTATAAATCTGACTATAATGCATTGCGGGCCTAAAAGTGCAAGAAACCCTTACAAAAACAACAACATAATGTGCGATGCATTTAAATCTGATGTAATGAAAATACAACAGGGTCGGCCCAATCATAACTAAAACATTGACTATAAAACAAAACAGAAGATCCACCATGCTTTGTCGGATATTGACCCTTCAGTTTAGATATGAGCCAGCACAACTACCTACTAGGAAATCCAGTGTGGTCACATTGTAAGTTTAAAGTATCAACCATATTTTGATTCCTAACAATCTCAAGATTCTTCAAAAAAAAAAATTGTATGCAACAAAATTTCTGAGAGAGAAACTCATACTTTCTCATCGAATTGAAATACAGATAAAATCCTGTTGAATTTGAGGCAAGAAGGCACAAAATCAAATTACTTATGCAGACCATCTATATTTACAAAGGATTCTTCAAATCCACGAATCCTTGTCGGGTCGATCTTTTCTCATCGTGTACATCAAGAAAAAATGCTAAATGTAGCCTTCAAAAATGACAGCCTACCCTTGTTCCATCCAAACAATGTTCACAAACTTTCAACTGTGCAAACGCGTCTTCAACGACGCCGACAACCTACCTTTGGCAAGAAAATGTTCACAAATTTCCCACAGTGTCGACGCGTCTTCTGCGACGGCCTGTCCACGCTTGCAAGAATGTAGAATAACGACCGTGTAGGAATTGGATTTCCAATAGAATTTGGCTTTCAACAAGCATAATCTCCAAAGACCTGCTTTGCTTAAATTCAAGTTGTAAGAAGAAGAAGTCGCGTCCACTTCGTTTAAGCACAAAAGATTTAAGAAAATAAATACTCCGTATAACCAATAGCTCTCGCTTTGGTTGAAGTAGGTCCTAAATAGTAGGCTGAGCAAAACGGAGTTGAAGAATGTCGAATTTGGAGCTCTGCTGAGCAGAACGGAGTCGAAGAATGTCGAATTTGGAGCTCTGTAGAGGTTTATTTTCAAGCATACACTATTAAAGTTTCAGTATCGCTTGAGATTCAGTCTTGTTTGATATGACGCTTCTCAAGAGCATCAGCTTAATGGCCAAATAACTTGAACTCAAAGTAAAGAACGCAGAGAAACTTTCGCGATACTCTCTTGTTCGCTTTGAGACTTCAGTGTCCAATATTGAGCTATATAACTCAATGATTTCCGGAAAATTTCTAGAATTTCAAGGATCTCTTCTAGCTCCGTCAAAACAGTTATTTCAATTGTCAAAACACAGATAAATTTTCTAAAACACCCTGGATTCAATGGAAGGCGATCCAAAGCTCAGTTCAAAATACTATCAAGACTAGATTTTCATCAAACTCGGCATCTAAACTGACATGAAATTACCTATTCTAAGCATCAAAATACTCACAAAAACCCTGAGAAACACAAGCCACTGCCATGCACAAAACCACGACTAGACCAACACCAGCGCCAAGAGCAGAGAGACAGAGAAAAGTGGAGAGGTGGTAGAGGAAAGAGGCGGAAGTGAAGGAACGTTAGGGATAATGAAGAGCTTAGGTTTTGGTACTGAGAGCCGGAGGCCGGGCACATGGGCCTCATGCCAAAAGCCCGACCTTAAAGGCTGCCAGCGAATGCCATAGAGCACATTAAACTCTCGCCAAACTGAAAGTAAGTTTTTTTTTTAGAATAATTATATTATTATATTTTTTTTTAGTAATATTAATTTTTAGTTTTAATAATTTATTTAAAAGTATTAATACGCCTTTGAATAATCATATTATCATTTTTTTTATATTAATTTTTAGTTTTAATAATTTATTTAAAAGTATTAATACGCTTGTGTAAATTTAAGTTATTTAAAAAAATATATAATTATGAGTCTTAATTTAAATAATTTAATAATATAGGGCTAAGTATAAATTTTAGAGGTCCATGGGTTTTGAACCCAAGACCACCCACCAAGCGAAAGCCTTAAGAAGAACACTAACGCCAACATGTCGTCATAAGTCTTTACAAATAAATTCTTATATTTAATTAGATTAATGGTAACACTGTAGGAATTAGAGTGGTATTATTATTAGGAAGATACAGTATTAAGATTAAGACTAACTGGCTTATTACCTAATCTATTGATCCAGATACAGCTAACCAAGTTGAATCATAATTAGTGAATGCACCGGGAATCAAGGTAAAGGCTTATTTAGCATTGTTGATCTTTGTATCCCAAGTATAAACTCCGATTGTCCAAGGGTCAGACTCACGAGACCGTACACACAATTCATCGAGCCAAGCACCAAGTCCCTCCACTCCATTCCACCAGTCAAAGTCAATGCTAAATCTCAATGCAGCATTCGACAACGCCAACACTACACGCTAGGGAAAATCTCACGAGTCAAGCATCGGAGGATATTTAGTTGTAAGCGAAAAGTTAAAAGGACTTAGACTAGGACAGGCAAGGAGGAGGCAGCATATGCACTAGGAGAGTAAGCATAGGAATTGGCGAGTATGGCACAAGGCTAGCGTAGCTACATGGTAAGGGAACCAATATTTATTTTCATAAGGGTGAAGAAATCAAGCTTAGATGCTTAATCCTAACCCTAGCCTAGCCAATCCCCTAAAGGAGTAATGTTTGTTTACAGACAAGTAAAGAAAACTTACGCCTAACCCTGTTTCTAGTTTAAGTAACACCAATTTGAAACGTCTTGGAACTCACCCTGACAACTTTGGTTGATGCAGGTTAAAGCATATAGGATGGTCAGGACTTGAGGGAGTTGAGGCAGGGGAGCATCGTCGCAAGCACCGCCAACACCACCAGCGCCACCACCACCATCGCCCGAACTAGCTCTCATACTGCGCTCGTTGGAAGCCATTAATGAGACTTTAAATGGGCGACAACCGACAGGGACTGAAGTGGAACCCCCACCGTCTAGAACAAGCAATCCAGAAGCATCAAGGGATTCAGGGGAGTACCTCCACCTAAAGACATCATGCGAGAATTACAGAATATCAAACTTCTGGAGTTTTTCGAGGGTCACGCCAGTGAACGTGCGGAAGCATGGTTGGAAGGCATGACAAGGTGTTTTTCCTTAAGGGACTATGCATCCAACTCAAAGGAAAAGATCACAATTTTTTAGTTAAGAGACAGTGCCTTGAACTGGTGGGGCAACCTGGAAAGACAACTGCACCTTACCCTAGACACAATATCTTGGGAACTTTTTGAGGAAAGGTTCTGAAGGAAATATCTACTAGCATACTACAAGGAACAATAGGTAGGGGCATTTCATGACTTAGTACAGGGAAACATAACTGTAGAAGAATATGAGATCAGATTTATGGAACTGGTCAAATATGTTTTGTATAAGGACAATGACCAACGACAGGGAGAGCGCTTCGTCTATGGATTGAACCCTAAGATAAGAGCTATGGTGCGGATGTGGAAACCATCTTCAGTAGTGGAAGTGATGGAAAATGTGCATTATGCGGAAGAACACATGAACTTAACCAGGGGTACAAGACCGACATTTCCGCATCGCCCGGGATTCATTGGAAAGGTCTCGAGGACATTTCCTAGGGGAGGGGGCTCAAGGCCACCGCCATATGGTAACAGAGTCACGCCAAGGAAAGTAGCTGTAGGGATTTCAATGGCAGCGAGTGCATCATCTCGTTCATCGCCAACGGTGCAGACAAGTCCACAACCATCTTAGGGAACAATGAGTAGGGGTAGGGGTTCTAGGGGAAGGAACTCATTTCAGAGGCAGTCACATAACAATGCACAAGTTCAATCTCATGTTTCCTATTGGGAGTGCGGAGGACCCCATTAGCAGCGTGACTGCCTAGAGTTACAATCAGGGTTCATGCATAGAGAAGGAAAGGCACCGATGGGGAGAGAAAGTAGCAGCCACTAGATTTATGCAGTGGTTAATAATCGCCAGGCTGAAGATCAATCCACGGTGGTGGATTCATCAGGTACACTAAATCATATCAATGTTAAGATTTTGTTTGATTCTGGTGCGACAGATAGTTTCATTTCACCATCTGCATTAGAAAAGAGTGGGTTGGCAGCCTACAAGCATGATGCTTTAAACAAGTCAAGATGGCTTCGGGGGAAAAACAAGCGGTAGGACCTAGTGTTGATAATTGTATATTAGACCTGGGAGTGTGTACTCCCAGGTTGAAGGTATACATCACTTCTCTTGGGGCGTATGACCTAATCATTGGAATGGATTGGTTAAAATCTCACCGAGCTTTGGTAGATTGTTTCGCAAAGAGGGTGCTTTGTGTCGATGATGAAGGAAGACCAGTAGAGATCCAGGGTGTACAGAGAAAAGTGTCGTTACGCTTTATATCAACTATGAAGGTTAAGTGATGCTTGAGGCAAGGGTGTAGATTATATGTAGTGGAAGCAGTGAATGAAAGGAAGGGACCCTCATTGGATTAGAACCCGGTATTGTCAGAATTTCAGGATGTTTTTCCGAACGAGTTACCAGGGTTACCTCCTGAGAGGGAGCTTGATTTTACTATTGAGCTAAAACCTGGTGCAGAACCGATCTCCAAGACTCCATATCGGATGACAGCATCGAAACTTTGTGAATTGCAAATGTAGTTGAAAGAGTTACTAGACTTAGGGATAATAAGGCCTAGTGTTTCACCC